>SJYC01018577.1:0-27005 GCA_006408675.1 Madoqua kirkii
GGGCTCAGGAGGGAGGGGACATGTATACACACAGCTGATTCATTGTTGTACAGCAGAAAGGAACACAGCAATGCAAAGCAACTATTTTGCTAAGTCACTTCAGTCGTGCCCGGCTCTGTGCGACCCCATAGACAGCAGCCCACCAGGCTCCCCCGTCCCTGGGATTCTCCAGGCAAGAACAATGGAGTGGGTTGCCATTTCCTTCTCCAATGCATGAAAGTGAAAAGAGAAAGTGAAGCTGCTCAGTCGTGTCCAACTCCTAGAAACCCCATGGACTGCAGTCTACCAGGTTCCTCCGTCCATGGGATTTTCCAGGCAAGAGTACTGGAGTGGGTTGCCATTGCCTATATGCCAATTTATAAATTAGTTAACTAATTTTTTTTTTAAGACAGGAAAGAGGAAAAGGACTCAACTTCCACTCAGGGAGCCAAGAAATATGATGGACACCTGAAGGTTTGCATGGGTCCTCAGGAATTGGGTCTCCGAATAGTAATAATAATATAGCAGCATACTAATATACTATACTATTATATTATTAACATATTAACATGAGGATGGTAATATATAAAATAAAAGAATGATATCTTAATAGAATATTGAATACTGTTATTAATAGATTATCATCACTTCAATGGACTGTTCTGAAAAATTGATTAGATCCTTACATACATCAACGCTATGGGATACTAGGAGTCCAAGACCCTCAGGGGCTTACAGGTTAGGAGAGAAAGATACAAAAGCAGAGGCTATCACTAAAATACAGCAGAGGAGCCATGGAGGAGAGCAGGACAGAGGAGAGCGCTCAGCAAGCCCAGGTGGAGGCACTGACAACCCACGGAGAAAGAAGGTTCCCACCGGCGCTTCTTGGCGGCCCGGGTTATTGACAGGGTTAGAGGTCATGTAAACAAAGAGGTCTGGAACATGGAGAGTCCTCTGAAAAATAGCCCCATGCATGTTCTGTTCTGAGCCTGGGTGTGCCTGCTGAAGCTCCCCTGGAGGATTTGGCTCGGTTCTCCCCAAGGCGAAGACCCCCACCCCCTGGGGGTGCCCCCTACATGCACACTGCAGCCTTCTCACCTCTTCTTGGTTCTCTGTCTCCCACTGGACCAGGGGCCCCAGACAACGTGCCTGTCACCCCTGCGTCCCTGGTGCTGGGCAGTCACCAGTGGGTCATCAATACACGTGTCTGCAGTAAGGAGTTCCCCAGACGGGGCACAGCCAGCACCCAGATCACCGCCCACCCGCAGCACCACAACCCTGGCTTTCAGACCCAGTGCCAAGCAAGAGTTTTTGCTTCCAGCGGCAATGTAAGGAGCTCAGGGAGATAAGCAATTTCTTAAGGTGATGGTTAGAGCTCTCCTCTGAAGCGGGAAACCCACACGCCTAAAAAGCTCACTGGCCTCATTTTATACTAGGAAACCTTCAACAGAGAGACCAAAGCCTTCACCTCAAGACAGACTTAAACTCAGTCTCTGCCATTCATCCCTGGGCTACCCACAAGCTTTGTTGCTGCTTGATTTTTTTTTTTCCCCCCAGTTTCTCTGAGGAAGGAGTGACTATATCCAGGTGATGTTTGTGAACTTTTGTGATACAAAATCGCAGCCTCATCTCAATTCTTCAGAGTTCTGCATTGGCATAAAAAGCCACACAAGGATGACCATGCCCGTGAGATGAGACGAGGAAAACCCTGGCGTCTCAAAGGAGTGTGCAACAATGACCTGCTGCCACCCCCACTCGCTTCCCAGCAGTGAAGCCTGCTTCTTTCCCATCATCAGATTTCCTTCTAACCCAGACGTCCAGGGCCTGCTTTAGGGAACCACAAACATAAGGAGGTAATAAAAGCTGCTATGAAAACCCAGTATTTATCCACAAAAGAGCAGTATCTCCCTTTCCCTCTAGTGGAATTTTAATTGAGCCAGGAACCTGGCATAGACTGTCAGTCTCCAAAGCATGAACCTGAAGGGTCCTGGAAATGAGCCTTTTCTTTTCTTACAGAGATTTATTAAATAAACTCTGATTCCAGCAATTTAATTCACTCGTCTCTTATTATTTGACGACTTCTTGAGCATTATACTATGGATACAGCAAAGCCACCTGATGCAAAGAATCAACTCACTGGAAAAGACCTTGATGCTGGGAAAGACTAAGGGCAGGAAGAGAAAGGGGCAACAGAGGACCAGATGGTTGGATGGTATCACTGACTCAATGGACACGAGTTTGAACAAGCTCCGGGAGATAGTGAAGAACAGGGAAGCCTGGTGTGCTGCAGTCCATGGGGTTGCAAAGAGTCAGACACGACTGAAAGAATGGACAACAACACAGCCAAATCATGAATATAGAAATGTATGTGAAATGTACACTCTTTCATCCCCATAAAGAAGAGTCAATAAGCATTTTTATTATACGTATCTCTGTAGACGACTGTATGCTTTCCTTTCAGAGGTGGAACTTGAATGATTCTCTGAGGATATTAATGATTCTCCTGTATGGATTGCAATGAGCATGTTTTTACTCCTGGAAAACTGAGAAAAGCCTTTTAACACCCATTACTTCGTGCCATTGGTACCCTCAAGATGAAGGCAAAGAAGGATTTAAAGACCATTTCCTCCCCATTCTTCACTTTATTGTTGTGCATTTGCTATCACATAAATAAGTTGTACACAAATATTTTCCCTCTGTTTTGTTAATATTTATACCCATTATTCCTGCTTCCTGACATGATTCTTTGAGCAGCCGATGTTCAGTAACAGGGGTACTATGAAGGAAACACGATAGACAGAGCCGGCCATTCTGAGTCCTGGAGCCAGTTTTCAAATCCCAGCGCTGGCCTTCCTGGCCGGGCACCACTCAGAGCTCTTCTCTGCTCTGTGTGAAGTGGAGGTGATGCTTTCCCTGTAGATCTGTCCTTGGGCACGGATACACTATTGGGCATGTAGCGAGGTCAGTACATAGTCACAGTCACTTATCTTCATAACTATTCCACCCTCTCTGGGCCATTCACGTTTCACCACCTCTGTGATTTCACACTAAGCATGATGCTGGCTGTCAGGGATTCTATGTGAGCTTCCTCACTCCTCCTCCTCACCTCCAGATTTCACGCTAATTGAGAAGCAGACGCAGATCTCAGAGGAAATTGACACACAATATTCACTTAATTGCTCTCATGGTCACACTGGAGAACGCAATGTACACTGGGTGCTGAGGTGGGTTCTCCTTCTGTCCAGACCCTGAGACTGATGTGCTGAGGGAGTAGGGTCAGCATTCCCTCCCCCAGCCGTGGAGAACCTGCAACTCTCCTCTGGTCCCAAGGAGCAGGAAAAACTAAGACTCAGACAGCCGAGTCATGGTTACATTCAACACAAAGAAGGCTGAGCGCTGAAGAATTGATGCTTTCAAACTGTGATGCTGGAGAAGACTCTTGAGAGTCCCTTGGACAGCACAGAGATCCAACCAGTCCACCCTAAAGGAAATTAACCCTGGATATTCATTGGAAATATTGCAGCTGGAGCTCCAACACTGGCCATCTGATGTGAAGAGCTGACTCACTGGAAAAGACCTTGATGTTGGGAAAGATTGAGGGCAGGAGGAGAAGAGGACAACAGAGCATGGGATGGTTGGATGGCATCATCAACACAGTGGACATGAGTCCGAGCCAACTCCAGGAGATAGTGAAGGACAGGGAAGCTTGGCATGCTGCAGTCCATGTGGTTGCAAAGAGTCGGACAAGACTGAGCGACTGAATAACAACATCTAATCGTTTAGAAACAGAGATCAAAGGATGTCATAGTTTCACCACTCTCTGCTGGAGGAGGGAGAATAGGGAGGGGAAAGGAAGCGAACAAAAGACATTCCTTAATTCTTCCCAGTGAGGCAAGGAGTAGTACTGGAAACACACCCATGTTACAGTCCAAGGAGGAGAGGAAAGAATGATTGGAACAAATGAAGAAATTCTGGCCACTGTCTTAGTCTTTCCTGAAGGAATGTGTTATCACAAAGCCCTTCTGCATGACCACCAGACCCTTTCCAGCTCCAAAGCGGACGATTACACTTCTGATACCTAGGATGTCTGTGTCTGGCTCCCCTGTAGGTGTAACTCCCAGCACCCTGGTCCAGCCTTTGCGCCATCTCAAGAGATCTTATGGGGTGCTGGGTGCCCTGAAGGCCACTGGTAACAGCTGGCTGGCTCTGGTGCCCAGAAGCCAGAGGTTCCCACTGAAGGCACCACCCATAGCCCCTGATGCAGAAGGGCATGTGGCACCCCCACGCCATCCTTTGTGTGCCCACTGGGGTGACTGGTTTCCTTCTGGTAATCGATGGTCCAGGCACATCTTTCCCAGGGCAGCTGGGCACACCTAAGGCTTATCATCAGTGAGCAACGGGCCCCAGGATGCAGGAAGCTTCAGTTTGAAGCACATTTTTTTTCCTCTTATTTTGAGTAGTTCTGTGCTTTTCCAGCAAAAGCATGTCATCTGGCTCGGGACAAAATCCAATCTTCAGCCAGTCTGCTTTCTCCTTTAAGCAAGTTGTTCTCAATTCCCTCCAGATGGATAATTTATTACTGTGTCTTGCAAGGCCCTGCTCTTAATTGCCAGTTTATTCCCCCCTTAAGTATCATGGGCCCTCTGGCCTAGCTGTGTGTGGGTGCTGGATCACAGAGTCCAGAGAAAGGCCAGTACTGAGGTTAGCTTCTCCAATGATGACAGCTCCATCCACAGCAGCAAAAGCCCATTAAATAAGCCCATCTGTATTGCCCTTCTGTCATGTATCTTTACTGCGCAAAGAAAATTCATCGAGAAGCGGTCCAGAGCTCACCCACCATCAGGCTTTGGTGGCTGAGCCTGTATTTACCTTGCAGTCGAGCACATGGACCAGATCATTCATGTTCACCTATTCAGATGGAAGAATAAAGTCAGACGAGGGATGAAGACTTAGCTCCAAGTGATATAATCTGTTAGAGATGTCGTTTCTATCTCCCATCTTCGGTAGGCCGCCCACAACTCTGTGATCAGCTTCCATAATTCATTTGCTTATTCGATTCCTCCTAATACAAGGTCCCAAAATAGACTGTCTTTTTGTCTTGACTGTGGCGTATTTTTTGCTAAATGGAACCAGGGGAGCATCTCGGTGCTGTGGAGAATTATTACGGGAAGACAGACCTGTTGACAGTCTTTGCTGGTGGCTCAGACAGTAAAGAATCTGCCTGCAATGCAGGAGACCCCAGTTGGAGATATCGGGTTCGACAAACCCTGCCTGGAGAAGAAGCAGAAAGGGACTTCTGACTTCTGAAAGAAAGAGGGATTCAAGTCTCCATTCAGTCACAGGACACAAGCGGCTGATTATTGAGGCTCAAACCCAGGGGGAGGAGCTGATAAAAAAATTATTGTAAAATACCAAGTTTTAATGTTCTGAAACAAGGAAATCATGGAACAAATTTATTACTTTCTTTGAATTTCTAAGATATGCAAAAAATTTGTCTCTCACCATCTCTCAGAATTCAGTTTTCTTTAAAGGTTTAAGACATATATCAGTCTGCTGGGCACAGTGATCACAGGATGGTTTTTCTGTGTCTAGGATTAAACACCAGCCACAGGAGGCTCTGTCCTTGGTGCTTACCCAGCCTGGATGAATCCGGGCTGGTCCCTGAGAAACACAGTAGGTATGTCAAGACCCTGGATGGGGAACATCCGGGGCCTGGGTGCTGGTCCTCACTTGGTCTTTTACTTGTGTGAACTTGGATGCGTCACTGAGTGTCTCTAAGGCCTCATCACTCCCATCTGCAGTGGGCAGAATACTCCCTCAGGGGAGACAGGATTGAATGAGGCGCCACTCGATGAGGAAAGCAAGGCACCCACAATCACGGCACACTGGGTTTCCTCTGTGGTTGTTACTGCTTCCATTTGGGACGTTTGTCTCCGAAGATTCAGGGTTTTCTAAATGACTCTTGAGCTTGCTTATCCTTTCACAAGTGATGATTTGACAGTATGTTTGGTGATGTAAAAATGATTTTTTCTAAAAGGAATTAAGACAGGAGGGGAAAGAAGTCAGAAAGGGAAGACCCGTGGCCCCAGATACTGGAAAGTCATATTTTCTGAGTTCGTATTCTCGTTCAGAAAACTAAGATCATGGCATCCAGTCCCATCACTTCATGGCAAATAGATGGTGAAACAATGGAAACAGTCACAGACTTTATTGGAGGGGGGGCTTCAAAATCACTGAAGATGGTGACTGCAGCCATAAAATTGTAAGTTGCTTGCTCCTTGGAAGAAAAGCTATGACCAACCTAGACAGCATATTAAAAAGCAGAGACATTACTTTGCCAACAAAGGTCTGTCTAGTCAAAGCTATAGTTTTTCCAGTAGTCATGTATGGATGTGAGAGTTGGACTAGAAAGAAAGCTGAGCACCGAAGAAATGATGCTTTTGAATTGTGGTGCTGGAGAAGACTCTTGAGAGTCCCTTGGACTGCAAGGAGATCCAACCAGAGCATCCTAAAGGAAATGAGTCTTGAATATTCATTGGAAGGACCGATGCTGAAAGTGAAACTCCAATACTTTGGCCACCTGATGCGAAGAACTGACTCAGGGTCGGGAAAAGACCCTGATGCTGGGAAAGATTGAGGGCAGGAGGAGAAGGGAATGACAGAGGATGAGATGGTTGGATGGCATTACCAACTCGATGGACATGAATTTGAGCAAGCTCCAGAAGTTGGTGAAGGTCAGGGAAGCCTGGCAGCTGCAGTCTATGGTGTCACAAAGAGCTGGACATGACTAACTGACTGAACTGACTGATTCTCATTCCACCCCCTGTTGGCTGTGTGACTTTAGGCAAGATATCTAATTGTTCTGGGCTGTTTTTCAACCTATACAGTCATGATTCTAATGTTAAATACTTAATACCGTGATGGACAGGGAGGCCTGATTTGTTGTAGTTTATGGGGTCACAAAAAGTCGGACATGACTGAGCAACTGAACTGAACTGAACTGTACTGAGATTGAAACGGAATGGTGTATATAAAGCTCTCAGCACAGTGTCTGACTTTTACAGTAAGATCTCCCAATCTATGCACATCTATGGCCTTAATAAACATTTGATGAATAGGTAAATTCATAAAGTAGTAAATAGAGACTCCCCTGGCTGTCCAGTGGTTTAAGACCCTTCACTTCCACCGCAGGGGGCACAGGTTCAATCTACGGTCGGGGAACTAAGATCCTGCATGCCCCATGGTGCGGCCAAAAGAATAACAAATAAATGAAATAGTAAATAAAAAGCCAAAATGGAGGAAATTAAAGGCTGAATTCCTGAGACTTCCCTGGTGGTCCACACAAGTCTGCCTTTCTGTGCAGGGGACGCAGGTCTGATCCCTGGTCATGGAACTAAGATCCCACACCCGTGGGGGCTACTGAGCCCATGCACCACAACTAGAGAAAAGCTCTGGCACCAAGAGGAAAGATCCCGCATGCTGCAACTAGGAGCCGATGCAGCCAAAAATAAGCAAACATTTTAAAAGAGTTATTAAACAAGCAAAAAGGAATGGATTCCTTCCAAAAGTCTTCTTTGAATCCCAATAATGCAGATTTACAGGACAAGGATGCACTGACCCGGCCTCCAACGGCCACTCAAGCCCTGTTGGCTGCCCTCCACCCTGACTCTTCTCCCCCAGGTCTCCCCTCCCCCAGATCTCCCCTATCCCCCAGATCTCCTGTCCCCCAAGTCTCTCCCCTCCCCCAGGCCTCCCCTCCCCCAGGTCTCCCCCTAAGGCTCCATCCAGATGCCACTTCATCTGCAAATACTTCCTGGATCTTCCTGAGTCTAAGTGAATTATGCTCTAACCCAGGCTAGCAGGATTTTAGCGAGTCGTTACTGATGTTTGTTTCGCCAGCTTCGCCATCTCCCTGTCAACTCCTGTTTCTGGGCAGTCCTGTGGGCCAGCGTCCTGGCTGTCTCAGATTTCACATGAGTAGCCACGCCCTCTGCCCACCCCCAGCACCAGGAGAGGCATGCCCACTCCTCCCAGGCCATGGTTTCCTTCTGGGATCGATGCCCATGAAGTGTGGAGCAGGCGGGTATGTACTTTCTTGTGGGCAGGATGAAGAGGTTGGGGTGAGCCTGCAGCCTCAATGACTTACAAGTGAGCGGTGGACATCGGACACAATTCCATACCACAATTTTTAGGCTTCAAACACACCACAAGAGACAATAAACCCCAAAGAGATGCTTGACTGTCCCCCTGGGATGTCCTGGCCAGGGAAGCACAGCAGTTTCCAGATTTATAAAGGTCTCTGGACCTCCTGGTATGGCCTTCTCTCCCAGGTTCAGAGTCATCTTTGATAGGATCATGGGCCTGAAAGGAAACTGTTTGCCCTAGAGGAGAGGCTGGGAAAGGCAGCAAGCAGGTGGCAGCCTGTGAGTGCTGAGCTGTCTGCAGTGAGCACATTTAGCAAGCATGGTGGGTTACAAGAGTCACCCTTTGTTCAGCAAAAAATGCATTCCATCTCCCGGCATCGTCCCCCACCTCCACACTACTCAAAACTGTACCAGGGAATGATCAGTTTTTAATGTCTTTTTGTAGAGAGAGCGCGCATGATTACGGTTCAGTTCTTTTTCACCCTGCACTTCTTTGTGGAATAAAATGCCATTTTATTGTGCTGTGATAGTGGTTATGATTACACGGGGCACTGAGAAGGAGACTGAGCTACAGACTGGAAGGCAATCTCACCATTTTTAGAGGCTCCATTATTCCAGACCAAGTGCTGTTCTTTCTACTTAGCATTCTATGGCGATGCTTCAGACTAATTATAATTCATCCGATTACCTAGTTCTAACGGTCTAATTTTATCATTGTGTAATTAAGCTTCTTCTGGCAGCATGCTATTTAGCCATAAAAGGGAAATATTTCTTTTCCCATTTTCAAAATTAGTTGAGTGAGACACGGGAAGGGAGTCATATCCACCTAATTCTACACCTCTTTCTGAGCAATGGTTTTTCTCATTGACCTAAAGAACTAAGAGGTTAGTCCAAGAGAAAGCTTCTCAGGTATAAGATGTTTGGAGCAGTTCTTCTAGAAAGACGGCAGTGAATCAGCCAGTATTATTCGAACACCTTAATCATGCTGTTGTCGCTGTTTAATCACTCAGCCATGTCCAACTCTTTATGACCCCATGGACTGTAGCCCTCCAGGTTCTTCTGTCCATGGGATTTCTCAGGCAAGAAAACTGGAATGGGTTGCCATTTCCTTCTCCAGGAGCTCATCCCAACCCAGGGATTGAACCTGTGTCTTCTGCTTGGCAGGCAGATTCTTTGCCATTGCACAAACTGGGAAGCCCACTTTAATCATGCAGCTAAAGACCCAAAAGGAGGATTGAACAAGGTTTCTTTAGCAATCTGTTCTACAACTGATAATACTGCATATCTGAGAAACTGAGGCTGCTCATGGCTTATACAGTATACAATATCCTATGACTGAATTGTGGGTAGAAGGTACCCACAGGCGGCCATCAGGTGGCCAAAGTACTGGATCTTCAGCTTCAGCATCAGTCCTTCCAATGAATATTCAGGACTCGTTTCCTTTAGGATTGACTGGTTTGATCTCCTTGCTGTCCAAGAGGCTCTCAAGAGTCTTCTCCAACACCACAGTTCAAAAGCATCAATTCTTCAGCACTCAGCCTTCTTTATGTTCCAACTTTTACATCCGTACATGACTACTGGAAAACCCATAGCTTTGACTAGACGGAACTTTGTCAGCAAAGTATATCTCTGCTTTTTAATATGCTGTCTAGGTTGGTCATAGCTTTTTTCCAAAGAGCAAGTGTCTTTCAATTTCACGGCTGCAGTCACCATCTGCAATGATTTTGAAGCCCAAGAAAATAAAGTCTGTTCACTGTTTCCACTGGGAGCCTGGGAGTTGCCCAATTTCACCTTGAAAGCCAAGTCTCTTTGAAACAGACCTTTTATGGAAAGTCTTGGTTTACAGAAATCTTTATTTACCAGAAGGATTCTCTGGATGAAATGTGCCTTCAGTGAGAGAGGGTGGAGTTATTTAGAACTCAGCTTTTAGCAGGCAGTGGTTATCACTTTAGTGGACTTAGGCTTGGACCCAGGCACTTGGCCACTGTACTCCATGATCTCTGCCTGTCTTTCTCTTAAACCTTTTGCTCTGACATTCCAAGAAGTGTTTTAGAACAGCAGAAATGAGCTTCTTTCCCCAGCATGACAAGAATGACCTACAGCTCATTTTCTTTTACACTGGCCTTATGAGCTATGCCCTGGGCACTGCCAGTCAGCTTACTCCAGCCTTTAAGTCACATCATTGCAATGAACTGCCTGGGGCCTGGGGACACAGGGCCCCTCCCACCCTTGGGTTATTCCATTAGATGAAAAGGGACTTGGGAGGTGGCTTCCTTGGCTCTAGGACAAGGTAAACTAAATTCTCTGCCCCCTTTGCATCCTGCCAGCCTAGAGCTGACTTATTGGAAAAGACTCTGATCCTGGGAAAGATCAACTGCAGGAGAAGAAGGGGGCAACAGAGGATGAGATGGTTGGATGGCATCACTGACTCAATGGACATGAGCTTGAGCAACCTCCAGGAGATAATGGAGGACAAGGAAGCCTGGCGTGTTGCACTCCATGGGGTCACAAAGAGTAGGACATGACTGAGCAGCCGAACAACAACAACAAGCCTAGGGAGGCCATTGAGGCGATCATCAGGGTAGCAGATCAGAGCTGGGGAAGTGCCATTATCAAAAGGGAACATGCGGGCTATTTTATTCTTTGCTTGTATTTACGCATTTCCATAACCAGGAAGAAAATGTCACTGAGACCTAGCTCCTTCTCTGGGCTTTGTGGAATGAGCCACAAGTGACCCACAGGAGCCGTTCTGTGTCAGAGCTTTGGAGATGTGGAAGCATGACAATAACCATGTTTATTAGCACCAGACCTCAGGGGATTCCCGGCAGCCTTGGTTACTCTGGTTCTTATTTTCCTCGCCCTGTATGGTCTTCAGTCACTTCTGAACGCGGAGAGACTTTTAGCTGGAAAATTTGGAGCTCTTGTTTCAAACCTGCCACAAAAAATGTCCCCCACCCCCACCTTAGAGCCTGCGTATATGGTGCAGTGTCTGCAGATGAAGGGCTGCGTCTCAGCTCATGTGATGCTGCTTGCTGATTATTGTTTTCTCTCTTAATTGCTAGCAGTAATCTAACTCTAATGTGCTCACTAATAAGCACAGCTGAGAAGCACAGCTTAGAAATTTCGTAGACTCCCCAGGTGGTGCTAGTGGTAAAGAACCCACCTGCCAAAGCAGTATACAAAAGAGACACAGGTTTGATCGCTGGGTCAGGCAGATCCTTGGAGGAGAGCATGACAACCCACTCCAGTACTCCTGCCTGGGAAATCTCATGGATAGAGGAGACTGGAGGGCTACAGTCCATGGGGTCACTAAGAGTTGGATGCGACTGAAGTAACTGACCCTTTGTTTATAAAAGAGGAAACTAAGGCTCAGAGAGACACAGTGCCATTTGCTTGGATTACATAATCACAAAGTGAGATCAGAAGCAAGGCCTCCCCAGCTCCACATCTGTGAAGGTTCGCACTATGGAACCTTCATCCTTAAGGATGGATTTGCAAGTCCTGCTCTTGAACTGAGCTCTTACATCTACTGCAGTATTAATTATAACAGTGAAAACCTGGAAGCAATCTAGATGGCCAATATGAAGAAAATTATAAAATGAATGGTGACATACTTAATAAATATTATCTAAATATTATACAATTATAATTCTATGTTGCATATTATAATTCTGTTACGTAAACATTACAAACCATTTTTGGAAATTATCTCATAATCTCATAGATACTTGCAGCATAATGTTGAATGAAAAAATATCAAGCTACAAAACTGAATACATATAATGTGGCAGTAATTTTGTTTCATATATACAGTAAAAGAGTAGAATACATCAAAGTGGGATTTTCTGAGATGGTAGGATTATGAGCTATGTTTGCTGTCTTTCTGAAACCTTTCCATGATTTAGGATTTTCCACAATTTGCATGTCTTAATTAAGTGTATAATTAGAACAAATTTGTGTCTCTTTTAAGAGAAAAGATATCATCAAGCCTCAGCCACTTGAAAGAGATTTTTCTCAAACTGGGAGATGGCGATTACAGAGGATTATGAAGAAATTCCTAGAAGTGAGCGAGCTGTTTGCACAGTTGTTGTTGAATTATTAAATGGCAAAACCTGAGCCAAAGTGAAGAAGACAAGTCAGCACCTGGCGCTCTTACATTTCCTCCCATCCCGTCTTCCCCCAAGCAATATCTGCTAAGGGCTCAGAAGGGCTGCTGGGAGCCTGAGCGGCTGTGTGTGTTGGCGGCTGCAGTGAAGTAGAGCGGCTTCTCTCCATGTGGTGTGAGTGTGTGTGTGTAAGTGATGTGAACCAGGATACACTGAGAGCCAGGAGATATGCAACCCTCTACCCTTAAATTTCACTTCCCAGAAATAAAGTTTAACCCGCCTCATCTTTTCTGTATATAAAATAGAAGTTATTTGTTGATACCCAGTGCTTCAGAGGATATAACCACAAGATAGGAAATAATACCATTAATTTGAAATTCAATTGGCACTAAGATTCAAGTGCCATAAATTACTTAGCCTTTGATCCAGTAATCTTATCTCTGGGCCTTTACATGAGAGAAAAAATGGCTATACGCCTGGAGATAGTCATCCTCAGGTTATTTCAACCAATATAAAACTGGGAGCAACAAAGAGTTCCCCAAAAAAGGAGGATTTGTAATAAAACTAGAGCACACTTAGAATATTATGGAGAAAATCATTACAAAGAAGTGCTTGTGATGTAATACTTTAAAATCAGAACATAAACCTATATATTATTTTGTCATTATGAATATAATAATATAAGATAAATGCAGAAAAAACTGCACACTATTTTGTTAAAATGGTGGGATTTTGGATTACTTTCCCTAAGGAAAATGATGATAGTGGCTCCACTGGTTTTCTTGGGGTGTGCCTCCTGCTGGGTTTGATGGTTTCTGATCGCCAAGCACAGCATCTGTAACACGCAGCCCTGGAAAGCGCCTCTCTGGAGTCAAGTTCACACGCCTGGTTCTCCCACATTCTGGCTGTGAGAACTTGGTGTTTTACTTGCGTTGCTGTTTTCTCATCTGTAAAACGGAAGACCTTGAAAGGAAGTGAGCTTTGGAAAACTTTTTTTTAAATATTTATCTATTTGGCTGCCCCAGGTCTTAGTTATGGCACATGGGATCTTTCAGTTATGGCTTGTGAGAATCAAGTTCCCCGACCAGGGATCAAACCCCCAGGACCCTGCCTTGAGAGCATGGAGTCTTAGCCACTGGATGGCCAGGGAAGTCCCTGGAAAAGCATTTTTAATGGTTCACATCTCCCAGGGTGAACTGACTGGTAAAGTTTTCACCGCAAACTTTCATGGAGAAACATACTGCACTCAAAGCTGTGAGAGAGGCCGAAATCAAAGGTGCAGGCAAAGCTGCAAGGTGGGGTGAAATCCTAGGTGACACGTTAGACAAGCAGATCCAAGGCTTCACCTACTCCAGGGAAAGGACTAGACCTTGCCAGAGAGCAGCAGAATGGAAAAATTCTGCGAGAGGGCAAGGAGGTAGCCCTGGGGTGAGGGCCTAACACTGATTTTTTTTTACCTGTGCCGTCATCCATCTATCTGGCGGCTTCCCAGGTGGCACTAACGGTAAGGAATCTGCCTGTCAATGCAACAGATGCAAGAGATATGGATTGGATCCCTGGGTTGGGAAGGTCCCTGGAGAAAGAAATGACAACCCACTCTCTAGTCTTGCCTGGAGAATCCCATGGACAGAGGAGCCTGGTGGGCTACAGTCCATGAGGCTGCAAAGAGTGGGACACGACTAAGCATGCATCCATCTGTCTATAAACCTACCTATCCATCTATATCCATGTATTTTAAGCTTTTGGAAGATTTCAAACCTACCCTAAGGAGGAAAAATTATATAGCAAGGTATTCATCACCAAACTACAAGAAAATGAATGTTTTACCTAGTACGCACCTATATCCCTTCCCTGGATGATGCTGAAATAATAATTTTATCCATATATCTGTAGGTACTTTGGGATGTATCTCTAAAAGATAGACTCTTTTATTTAGAATAATCACAATGTGATCATCATATCTCAAAAGTTAGCAGTAGTTCTTAAGGGTGCTATGTGAGGACACCCCACAAGGAGGTGAGTGGGAGACGAGGTGCATTTAAACATTGGGGGGGCAACCAGGAGCCCCAGCCCATTCATGTGACATCACCCCTTTCCCCAGCACTGCAGACAGGGCAGCCTAGAACCACCTGAGATGCCATCCAGCTGGTAGGAGGCTCACAGGTTTGGCGTAAGCCTTTCTACTCCAAGTTCTGCAAGGGGCTTCCCTGGTGGCTCAGCTGAAAAAGAATCTGCCTCCAATGCAGGAGACCCTGGTTTGATTCCTGGGTCAGGAAGAGCCCTTGGAGGAAGTCATGGCAACCCACTCCAGTATTCTTGGCTGAACAATCCCCATGGACAGAGGAGCCGGGTGGGTTACAGTCCATGGGGTCACAAAGAGTCGGACATGACTGATCGGCTAAGCACAGCACAGGTCCTGCAAGACCAAAGTGAGGGCTGGAACTCCAGAGGAATCTTCAAATAAACCCAAAGCAAACAGCCTAAGAGGATGCTAGAGGGAGACAGTTTTCAAGCAGGGTTCACAGGGCCCCGGGATCACTGAAGAGGGAGGAAGAAGAGAGGAGGATGAAAAGGCTTTGTTCCTCACAACTCAACTGTGAGTTCCCTTCACTTCCACCTACTGAGCTTCTAAAACAGGATCCTGGGGGAGCCTTTCCACAGCCAAACCAAGCTTCGGCTGGAGAGTTTCCCCTGCTGGTCAGGGAGGTGCCAAGATACCTGTAGGTGGGAGCCAAGACCCCAGCTCCATGGACCTCAGGCCAGCCTCTGACCCTCGTGCATCACCTACAAAGTGAGGGCAACACTGGTTTTTGCACAGATGAGATGAAATTAGGTGTGAAACAACATCTAGCACACATTGGACATTTAATACATTTTAATTGACATCATCTAAATAAATCTGCCAAATTACGAACTGCTATATTGAGAAGCTTATAAGATATTACTTTTCAGGAAATTTGGAAAAACATTATATTTCTGCATCTTGGTACACGTTATTAGTAATTTACATAACTTGCTGGGAGGCTCTCCCGATGACTAGTTCTAAGCCTGTGAAGTAAGTTAACCTCTGGCGAGCATATTCCAGGCCAGTGAACATGGTTTCTGCACAGCCTGGGGCAATAACATTCTTCTTTTTAATTTTGTTGCACCCTGGGAAACATGGGAGCCTAGATCCCCGATCAGAGATTGAATCTGCGCCTTCTGCATTGGAAGGTAGAGTCTTAACCACTGGACCACCAGGGAAGTCCCGATAGCAACGTTCTTTAGCAAAGGACGGACACCTAAGGAATTGTCTCCTGATCATGACATAGCCGGAGATAAGGGAAACCAGTGGCAAGCATCCTGAATCTTGGCAACACTGGTGGCTCCAAGGATGCTATTCTTCCCCAGTATGCATCTACTTTTATTGTTTTATCTTGAGGAGATGAGACTTGAAAACATTTTGAAGTGTGACTCATAATGACTCCATCTACAGAAAATCAGGGCTCAGAGCTTTAGTCTCCCAGGAACAACGTTCTGGGACATTATTTGCTGTGATTCACCACTGCACATCAAAGGGAAAAAGATGGGCCCCTTTTATGCGGGGGTGGGGGTAGGGGGGGCAATGAGCAGGAAGAGAAGGAATGGGGTTGCCGTGAGGACAGCGCCTCGAAGTCCTAGAAGGAGAGTATGGCCTCTGCTGAAACTCAGCTGGCACCCTGAAAACAAAAGCAGAAATCATTGATATTTCCAAGTTTCTCTCCCCTTCTAGCTCCCTGCCACCCTGCAGAGGGGTGGGATTTTCTGGATCCTTCCTGCCTTGCAAGAAGGCCATTCTCCGCTTCCTTTGGATAATGGGCTGTGACTTTTGCCTGATGAAATAGCCACTGCTTCCCCAGATGACCAGAACAAAATTTGGCTCTTGGCACAAAAATCGACGCTCCCCACCTCCTCACCCATCGTGACAAAAACAGGAACGAAGTGTTTGCCTGGCACTTGTCAGCCCAGAATTCTGACTGAGTGGATTTCTCTAATCCTTTGTTGTCATGGAGATGGGCAGGGGCGGGCACAACTGAAGCCTCGGAGATGGGCAGTTGGTTTGAACTGATGGTTTCTTCCCTTCCTCTGACATTAAAATGCAGGCTGGGGAGAGCTCCCCTCCACACACACCACGCTCCCCGGCCCATGGCCGTGCTGCAGTCAGACCACTGTGCTCTCCAGGCTGAACAGACCCATCCCACACGGTCCTAAATCCTTCCCCCTCTTTCTCTCAGCACTGATCCTCATTTCCTCAAACACAGTCCACTACAATTGGCTGATTTAATAAAGGTTTTTGAGGTGGGGTCCCAGTCCCCTGAGAGCTGTCTATCTCTGACATCAGATCCCTAGTTCTCTTTAACCTTTTCTCAAACAAAGGACAAAAAGAGAATTCCAAGTCCCGCACAGAATATTCTCTTTGGAGAACTGAAATAGTCAAGAAATTCATTCCTAGGGAAAAATATTTGCAAATAATGAAACAAGCAAGGGCTTAATCTCCAAACTATACAAAAATAAATAAATAAATAAACTACCCAATTGAAAAATGAGCAGAAGACCTTACTTCTCCAAAGAAGACATACAGATGACCAGTATGCATGTTGAAAAAAATGTTCAACATCACTAATTATCAGAGAAATGCAACTCAAACCTACAATGAGGTACCACGCCACATCAGTCAGAATGGCCATCATTAAAAAGTCTATACCATGAGGAGGAGACATGGCATAAAACAGAGAAAAAATTGTCTAGAAAAAACAAATGCTGGAGAGGGTGTGGAGAAAAGGGAACCCTCTGCACTTTTGGTGGGACTGTTCACTGCTATAGCCACTATGGAGAGCACTATGGAGGTTCCTCAGAAAACTATTAGAATTACCATGTGATATAGCAATCCCACTCCTGGACATATACCTGGATGAAGCTCTAATTCAAAAAGATATATGTATGCCTATGTTCATAGTAGCACTGTTCACAACTGCCAAAGCCTGGAAACAACCTCAATGTCCACTGACAGACGAATGGACAAAGAAGATGTGGTGCATATATACAATGGAATACTACTCAGCCATAAAAAGAACAAAATAATGCCAATTGCAGCAACATGGATGGAAACAGAGGTTATCATACTAAGTGAAGTAAGTCAGAAAGAGAAAGACAAATACCATATGATATCACTCATATGTGGAATCTAAGATATAGCGCAAATGAACTTGTCTACAAAACAGAGACAAACTCACAGAAAACAGACTTGTGGTTGCCAAGGGGAGGAGTGGGTTGGAAAGGGAGGGACTGTGAGTTTGGGATTAGTAGATGCAAACCATTACTTTTAAAAGGGGTAAACAAGGAGGTCCTACTGCGTAGCACACGCTATATCCTGTGATTAACCATATGGAAAATAATATTTAAGAAGAATGTATATATGTGTATACCTGAATCACTTTGCTGCATGGCAGAAATTGGTACAACACTGTAAATCAACTATACTTCAATTTAAAAATTCATTAAACTATACATTTAAAGTGGGAAAAAAAGAAAGGAAACCCATTCCTGGGACAAGTGGTGGGAGGAGGATTCTGTCTTGGAAAAAGAGGGCAGATTTATCCCTTCTCAGAGAGTATCTCCCAAGGGCAATCCTGTTACAGCTCGACAGGAGGCCAGTGTGAACAGCAGCCATCCTTGGGTGCTCACATTAGGTTGGACCAGGGAACTGAAGACAGTGAGAAGCATTCACTGAGTCTAAAGGAAGGTATGGAATAGTTCCCTGTGCTCTACAGTAGGTCCTTGCTGTTTATCTATTATATATGTAGTAGTGTATCCGTTAATCTCAAACTCTTAATTTATCCTTCACCCCGTTCTTTCCTCCTTGGTAACCACACTTTTCTTTCTATGTCTATGAGCCTGTTTTTGTTATGCAGACAAGCTCATTTGTATCATTTTTTAGATTGTACATACTAGGTCTGTCATAGAGGTCTATCATAGATGTTCGTCTTTCTCTGTAAATTTAAGCTGACATTTGTACTCTGATATTCCTGAGTTCTTGCTTCCAGCTCGGATCACTGTCTGGTCCTACACCCTACTCTGCACCTTCTTCTGAATGTCTGCATACACCCCACTCATCTGTAGACACTGGACTGGATTTTGGGAAATGAAAGTGTGCTTGCTTCTCAGTCGTGTCCAACTCTTTGCCACCCCATGGACTGCAGCCCACCAGGCTCTTCTGTCCATGGGATTCTCCAGGCGAGAACCCTGGAGTGGGTTGCCATTTCCTTCTCCAAGGGACCTTCCCGACCTAGGTATTGAACCTGCATCTCCTGCATTGCAAGCGGATTCCTTACTGTCTGAGCCACCAGGGAAGCCTGTCTCTGAATTATGGAGTCTTTAGAGACTGAGATCCTAAGGTTTGTGATCTTTGTTAGCTACACTCATTTGATATGCTTTGCCTTTAGTTGATGGATCCCATTTTAAGTCCACATTTTTATACAACCAAGAAAGAAACAAGAAGCCTGGATCCAGCATCAGAACACGCCTTCTGAGATACTAATCTCACATTATAGGCTGTGATAAACCAGTTGGCTGCATTTTTACTGGGCTTCCTGGATGGCGCTAGTGGTAAAGAACCTGCCTTCCAATGCAGGAGACATAAGAGACACGAGTTCAATCCCTGGGTCAGAAAGATTCCCTGGAGGAGGGCATGGCAACCCGCTCCAGTATTCTTGCCTGGAGAATCCCATGGACAGACTGATGAGGCTGCAATCAGGCCCAGACTTAGCAAAGCTCTATGAATTGACAAAAAGAAAATAAGATTAAACCCTGCAGTGTGTCAGCCCAGTGAGGAGGGATTCTACAGAAATCTGTGCAGACATGAATCCTAATACATCGGACCCAGAAAAGTAATCTCACCTGGAGATTATCCAAGGATCCTCTGAGAATTTCAGCTGCCAGGGTCTCTGTCCAGCCACCAAAGATGCCAGGCAGGGGATGCTTTGTCTGGTTTGTAATTCTAAACACGGTGGCCATGTGCTCCCCAACTTGGTGAAGAGGAATGAGTTTCCACAGCAAGAAAAAACGATATGAAAAACTAATTTTTCAGTTGAGTGCAGATATAAAGATGAAGGTGATTTTTTTAATTAGGGAAGAATTTGGAATTCTCTTACTCGAATGTTAATTTCAGTATAAAAAATAACTCTGAAACAGAAAGACACTATTTTAGGCAGTGTGTTTTTTTCTCACTGACTTTTTTAAAAATTTCAAGCCTACAGAAAAATGAATAGAACTGTTTGATGAATAATTGGATTGCCTTCAGCAAATTTCACCAGTTTTTAACATTTTATGGTGGGCTGAGTTTTTAATTTGTGTTTCTTTTTCTTTCATTTTTTAATTGCCTAAAACTTTATTTTTATTTTATTTATTTATTTTTATTGAAGTATAGTTGATTTGCAATACTATGTTTCAGGTGTATAGCTAAGTGGTTTAGGGGTATGTGTGTGTGTGTGTGTGTGTGTGTATACTATATGTATATACTCTTTTTTTCTATTCTTTTCCATTATCGTTCACTACAAGATGTTGAATACAGGTCCCTGCGCTATGCAGCAAATCCTTGTTGTTTAATCTGTATGTTTCTTGACAGTACTGACAATTTTGACATTCATTTATGGAGAAGGAACCCACAGGGGCCAGGTGCAGAGACACATGGCTAGTGGTGATGGTGATTTAGTCCCTAAGTCATGCCATCTCTTTGTAACCCCATAGACTGTAGCTCATGAGGCTCCTCTGTCCATGGGACTTCCCAGGCAAGAATACTGGAGTGGGTTGCTATTTCCTTCTCCAGGGGGTCTTCCTGACCCAGGGATGGAACCTTTGTCTCCTGCATTGGC
The DNA here is from genome assembly GCA_006408675.1 of Madoqua kirkii. Taxonomy (NCBI): domain Eukaryota; kingdom Metazoa; phylum Chordata; class Mammalia; order Artiodactyla; family Bovidae; genus Madoqua; species Madoqua kirkii. The sequence continues at coordinate 20,119 of SJYC01018577.1, forward strand.
AGGTGGATTCTTTACCAACTGAGCCTCCAGGGAAGCCCATGGGTGGTGGAAACACACAAAATTCCTGTCCCTGTGAAGCTCAGTCCAATCTAGTAGGGAAGACAGACAGCCAGAAAATAAATAAATATAATATCAATGCCATATAATTTGAGGAAGAAAAAGGACTTCACAGGTTCAGTTTTGGATGTCTGTAAGCCAACTGGCCAAGCTATGAAATTTGATCACATTATTTGAGAAACCCGTGAAGTCACTTTAGGGTCGGAGTCTCGCCTTTGGAACGCACAAATCCCCGTGCTGTGCCCTGCTGTACCCTGCCTGCACCACGACCCCTAGCCTGGGCCACTAGCCCTGGAAGACTCCTTTAAGAAATTCGCTTGCAAAGGGCAGGCCGGGCCTAGGCTAGTGGCCGGAGCGGGACTCAGCTCCACTAGTTCAAGGCTGGGCTAGGCCGGGCCTACAGAAATGCAATGGTGGGGAAGCTCTGGAGGAAACAGGGGGAGTGTCTCCAGCAAGGACCCCAGGTCCCTGCGAAAGTGCAAAGATTGGGAACCAGAGCCAGGGAGGGAATTAATCTTCTTTTATTAATTTTTGTAACTAAATGGGAGGTTCTTTAAATTCTATAGCACTTTACAAGTCTCACACCCATGACTTCATATAACCCCATAAGAACTTTTTCTCCCCACCCTGACCCCTTTGTCGCCCCTCCCCCTCCCCTCTCCCCACTGAGAACCACTAGTTTGCTCTCTATATCTGTAAGTCTGTTCTTTTTATTTTGGTTATATTCACTAGTTCACTGTATTTTTTAGATACCACATGTAAGTGATATCATCCAGCATCTGTCTTTCTCTGACTTATTTCACTTTTCATAATACCCTCCAAGTCCATCCATGCTGCTGCCAATGACAAGCCTCCATTCTTTTTTAATGGCTGAATAAAGGGGCTTCCCATGTGGCACTGGTGGTAAAGAACCCACCTGCCAATGCAGGAGATGTAAGAGACACGGGTTCGATCCCTGGGTCAGGAAGATCCCCTGGAACATGGCAACCCACTCCATTACTCTTGCCTGGGAAATCCCATGGACAGAAGAGCCATAAGGTCGCAAAGAGTCAGACGCAACCAAAGTGACTCAGCGCCCGTGCAGGCAGAGGGGACTCAGCTTTCCCAGAAGAATGTCCACATTCCCCTCTGGAAGGAGGAGAGAGGGACAGGCTGGGAATGGCCGGCAGCTCCCAGAAGCTCTGCATCCCCTGTGAATCAGGAGTGAGGATGGCAGGGAGGGGGAGGGGCTGAAGAAGGAGAGCGGGACGCTTGGAGAATTCTCAGAGGAACATCTGAGAGTGAGCTGGCCCTGCCGGGGCTCAGAAAGTCTTTCCTGACTGGATCTGCACGTGTCATTTAGGAAACTCCCACCTGCATTTTAACCAAAGGGAATTAAAAGTAAAAGCTCTGTGCCCACCTCCCTCGGAAGCTGCAAAGACAAGAGCCCTTGTTCTTGTTAGAAATATGAACGGTGGCTATTCAGCCCTGGCCTACACTCTGCTTGCCTGTCAGGCTCTGTATCTGGCAGAAAGGGGGCTGGGAGGAGGACAACAGGCCAGCCCTGGTCCTGGACATGGGGTGGGGAGTGGACACGCATCTCCAGTGAGGCCAGAGACTGGTGTCTATAGAACAGTGGGGTCCCTGGAGCCTTCTGCCCGGCAGCAATGAAAACTGTAGCTTATTAGAAAGGGAAAGCCCTGAATGAACACACAGTACAGACTGTAAATGCTTAATTAGAAGGAGCATTTAAAAAATCTTTTGTGGCTGGTTGATTCAAAGGTGTGAGAAAGGCTATATTTATCACCCCCTCCAGTCCCCCGGGGAGCTCATTAACAAGAAAATGAAAGGTTCTAAATTTTAACAACCTCTCCTTCTGCAAAGCTCTGTGGATTGATCACTAAAGACATTTCCATTTAATTTATAGAGAAATCTTTCCTTTGACCCTTGCGGAGGGGGCTGAGGAAAAGGTAGCTGGGCTGATGGTTAATGGCTTTTATGGATGAGGAAGAAAGAGAGAGACGGCAACTGGGCTCTTTTCTGGGACCTACAGTTGGCAGACATTCTATTTCTCCAGCGCATTTTATCCATGTGATGCCCATTTACAGTAGGAATCCTTTCCCACCACACTCCTCACCCCTGGTCCATTGGAAATGACCCACTCCACACGAGGGTCAGACCACCATGCCTGAAGATTCAGAGATAGTAAGAGAAGGACCTTCCTGTCCCCAGAGCTGCTTTTGCTCTTAACTAACCCTGCCCAGAGTGGAAAGGTAGTCTTAAGGAAAAAACAGCACGTGTTTTTGGGTTCAGTATGAGCTTTGAGTTCAGGTGGATGGGAAATTCTTTCCTTCAGTAAAGATGAATGAGGTGCCTGCTGTGCCCCAGGCTGGGCTGGTCAGTATTTCAGAGAAGAATAAGATAAGTTCTCACCTTCCAGAGCTCAGAGAGTCACATATATATGTGGCGTTCCCTTCGTGGAGCTAGCACTGTGCTATGGAGGATGCAGAAGAAGAGAGAGAGTCCCTGCTTTCAAGAAGCTTTGCTGGGAAGAGAAGATACGATGTCCAGGAACAGGCTGACACCCAATATACCTATTAGTTAGGTATTAGTGTGTATGAGTTACCGAGAGCTCCCAGGGTGACGCGTGAGGAAGCAGCTTTGGGAAACCAGTCATGATCAGATGATGTATCTAGAAGGGCTGTGGAGGGCCCCCAGTAAAGCCTCTCTCCCTCAGGGGTCACTCCACATGACATCATGTTAAAATAACCAGGCCATGTAGCCTGACTTCTCATGGCTGGTTGACCGTGACTAAGGAGCTAGGCTTCATTGTTTAATCTGGAACCCACAATAAAGAAGTGGGGTGTGAGAAGTCTTTTTAATCCCATGGTCATCTGGCCCACAAGAAAAGGTAGATTCATCCTCTAGGGTTATCTTGGAAGACAGAAGTTCATTTGACTTGATGATGATGTCACATGCAAAGGCAAGGAAGTCTCCCAGGATATAAGGCAGGAAGATAAAACACAGGATGAAAATGGGAGAAAGGTTAGAAGAGGATGAATTCCAGATACCCAGCATCCATCTGATGGACATTTCCAAAGTGGTGTCTATAGAACAGTGGGGTCCCTGGAGCCTTCTGCCCGGCAGCAATGAAAACTGTAGCTTATTAGAAAGGGAAAGCCCTGAATGAACACACAGTACAGACTGTAAATGCTTAATTAGAAGGAGCATTTAAAAAATCTTTTGTGGCTGGTTGATTCAAAGGTGTGAGAAAGGCTATATTTATCACCCCCTCCAGTCCCCCGGGGAGCTCATTAACAAGAAAATGAAAGGTTCTAAATTTTAACAACCTCTCCTTCTGCAAAGTCTGTGGATTGATCACTAAAGACATTTCCATTTAATTTATAGAGAAATCTTTCCTCTGACCCTTGCGGAGGGGGCTGAGGAAAAGGTAGCTGGGCTGATGGTTAATGGCTTTTATGGATGAGGAAGAAAGAGAGAGACGGCAACTGGGCTCTTTTCTGGGACCTACAGTTGGCAGACATTCTATTTCTCCAGCGCATTTTATCCATGTGATGCCCATTTACAGTAGGAATCCTTTCCCACCACACTCCTCACCCCTGGTCCATTGGAAATGACCCACTCCACACGAGGGTCAGACCACCATGCCTGAAGATTCAGAGATAGTAAGAGAAGGACCTTCCTGTCCCCAGAGCTGCTTTTGCTCTTAACTAACCCTGCCCAGAGTGGAAAGGTAGTCTTAAGGAAAAAACAGCACGTGTTTTTGGGTTCAGTATGAGCTTTGAGTTCAGGTGGATGGGAAATTCTTTCCTTCAGTAAAGATGAATGAGGTGCCTGCTGTGCCCCAGGCTGGGCTGGTCAGTATTTCAGAGAAGAATAAGATAAGTTCTCACCTTCCAGAGCTCAGAGAGTCACATATATATGTGGCGTTCCCTTCGTGGAGCTAGCACTGTGCTATGGAGGATGCAGAAGAAGAGAGAGAGTCCCTGCTTTCAAGAAGCTTTGCTGGGAAGAGAAGATACGATGTCCAGGAACAGGCTGACACCCAATATACCTATTAGTTAGGTATTAGTGTGTATGAGTTACCGAGAGCTCCCAGGGTGACGCGTGAGGAAGCAGCTTTGGGAAACCAGTCATGATCAGATGATGTATCTAGAAGGGCTGTGGAGGGCCCCCAGTAAAGCCTCTCTCCCTCAGGGGTCACTCCACATGACATCATGTTAAAATAACCAGGCCATGTAGCCTGACTTCTCATGGCTGGTTGACCGTGACTAAGGAGCTAGGCTTCATTGTTTAATCTGGAACCCATCAGGCTGACACCCAATATACCTATTAGTTAGGTATTAGTGTGTATGAGTTACCGAGAGCTCCCAGGGTGACGCGTGAGGAAGCAGCTTTGGGAAACCAGTCATGATCAGATGATGTATCTAGAAGGGCTGTGGAGGGCCCCCAGTAAAGCCTCTCTCCCTCAGGGGTCACTCCACATGACATCATGTTAAAATAACCAGGCCATGTAGCCTGACTTCTCATGGCTGGTTGACCGTGACTAAGGAGCTAGGCTTCATTGTTTAATCTGGAATCCACAATAAAGAAGTGGGGTGTGAGAAGTCTTTTTAATCCCATGGTCATCTGGCCCACAAGAAAAGGTAGATTCATCCTCTAGGGTTATCTTGGAAGACAGAAGTTCATTTGACTTGATGATGATGTCACATGCAAAGGCAAGGAAGTCTCCCAGGATATAAGGCAGGAAGATAAAACACAGGATGAAAATGGGAGAAAGGTTAGAAGAGGATGAATTCCAGATACCCAGCATCCATCTGATGGACATTTCCAAAGGAAATGGAGATGAAGGAAGAAGTAAGTAACTGTGAGAAGAAAACTCCCTCATCTGAAGGAAGATAGCAGTTTTCACACTGAAAGGATGCTCTAAGAACCAGGCAATTTTAATGAAACAACATACCAACCACACCTCTAACAACATCATGGTAAAACATAGGACTCCAACATAGACAAAGGGCTTAAAAACTACCAGAGGGAGGAAAGCAAGTGGCTTACATAAAGACAGGAACAAAACTGTCCATAGTCCCCTTGTCAATGACAACAAAGCAATTCCTTTAAAGTTTGGAAAGTTATTTTGAACCTGAAATTGTATCTCCAGACAAATTATCAACCAAAGGATATCTGAGTGGCCCGTAAACACTTGAATATGTATTCAACATCATTACTTATCAGAGAAATGCAAACTAAACCCACATTGAGATACCCACTAGGGTGACTAAATAAAACAATTGGCCATTACAAGATGGCCAAAGACGGTAGACTGCAGCTCTCATCCTTTGCTGGTAAGAATGCGAATGGCTCAACCACTTTGGAAAACTGTTTGACTATATCTAGCCCTGGGATTTCTTTGGAAGGAATGATGCTAAAGCTGAAACTCCAGTACTTTGACCACCTCATGTGAAGAGTTGACTCATTGGAAAAGACTCTGACGAGGATTGGGGGCAGGAGGAGAAGGGGACGACAGAGGATGAGATGGCTGGATAGCATCGCTGACTCAATGGGTGTGAGTCTGAGTGAACTTCAGGAGTTGGTGATGGACAGGGAGGCCTGGTGTGCTGGGATTCATGGGGTCACAAAGAGTTGGACACGACTGAGCGACTGAACTGAACTGAACTGAACTGAATGAGAATCTACTGTATAGCACAAGGAACTCTACTCAATGGCCCTCTACTCAACTCTACTAATAGGAAGGAAATCCAAAGAAAGAGGGGATATATGTACACATATAGCTGATTCACTTTGCTATACAGCAGAAACTAACAACACTGCAAAGCAACTATACACCAATAAAAATTAATTCTAAAAAAATGAGTGGTGATTACATACAAAAATTCATCCTACTGTACACTTAAGATTTGTTTCCTTTACAAACAAAAATTATATCTCAACAACTATTTCTAAAAGAAGCAAAAAGTTGTCAAACAAATGGAAGAAAGACATTTGAGGGACTGCAAAAACTCAGAAAAAAAAACTGTGCATCTTTACCAACTTTATAGAAACAGAATTATTCCTGAATCCACACCAGCAAAATATTGAAAAGAAATCAATGAAGGAGAATGTAGTGGGAAAAATAAGTGGTAGTCACTGAGTAAGTTATGGGTCAAAGATTAAAACCATTTTAACTTTGTTGTAGAAAAGGCAGAGGAACCAGACATCAAATTGCCAACGTCCACTGGATCATCAAAAAAGCAAGAGAGTTCCAAAAAAACATCTATTTCTGCTTTATTGACTATGCCAAAGCCTTTGACTGTGTGGATCACAATAAACTGTGGAAAATTCTGAAAGAGATGGGAATACCAGACCACCTGACCTGCCTCTTGGGAAATCTATATGCAGGTCAGGAAGCAACAGTTAGAACTGGACATGGAACAACAGACTGGTTCCAAATAGGAAAAGGAGTACATCAAGGCTATATACTGTCACCTTGCTTATTTAACTTCTATGCAGAGTTCATCATGAGAAACACTGGGCTAGAAGAAACACAAGCTGGAATCAAAATTGCCAGGAGAAATACCAATAACCTCAGATATGCAATGACACCTAAAAAGCCTCTTGATAAAAGTGAAAGAGGAAAGTGAAAAAGCTGGCTTAAAGCTCAACATTCAGAAAACGAAGATCATGGCATCTGGTCCCATCACTTCATGGCAGATAGATGAGGAAACAGTGGAAACAGTGTCAGACCTTATTGTTGGGGGCTCCAAAATCACTGCAGATGGTGATTGCAGCCATGAAATTAAAAGATGCTTACTCCTTGGAAGGAAAGTTATGAC
>SJYC01018579.1:0-36000 GCA_006408675.1 Madoqua kirkii
ATATGCAGATGACACCACCCTTATGGCAGAAAGTAAAAGACTAAAAAGCCTCTTGATGAAAGTGAAAGAGGAGAGTGAAAAATGTAGCTTAAAACTTAACATCCAGAAAACTAAGGTGGGCATCCGGTCCCATCACTTCAAGGCAAATAGATGAGGAGACAGTGGAAACAGTGGCAGACTTTATTTTTTGGGCTTCAAAAATCACTGCAGATGGTGACTGCAGCCATAAAATTAAAAGATGCTTGCTGCTTGGAAGAAAAGTTATAACCAATCTAGACAGCATATTAAAAAGCAGAGACATTACTTTGCCAACAAAGGTCCATCCAGTCAAAGCTATGGTTTTTCCAGTGGTCATGTACGGATGTGAGAGATGGACTATAAAGAAAGCTGAATGCCGAAGAACTGATGCTTTTGAACTGTGGTGTTGGAGAGGACTCTTGAGAGTCCCTTGGACTGCAAGGAGATCCAGCCAGTCCATCCTAAAGGAAATCAGTTCTGGATAGTCATTGAAAGGACTGAGGCTGAGGCTGAAACTCCAATACTTTGGCCACCTGATACAAAGAACTGATTCATTTCAAAAGACCCTGATGCTGGTAAAGTTGAAGGTGGGAGGAGAAGGGGACAACAGAGGATGAGATGGTTGGATGGCATCATGGACTGAATGGATGTAAGTTTGAGTAAACTCTGGGAGTTGGTGATGGCTAAGGAGGCCTGGCATGCTGCAATCCATGTGGTCGAAAAGAGTTGGACACAGCTGAGTGACTGAACTGAACTGATGTGTATAACTGAGCCACTTCACTGTAGAGCAGAATTTAACACATTGTACCTCAACTAGACTTCAATATTTAAAATAAAGAAAAGAGATCAAGAGACCATGACAAAGCAGCTAAATCTCTTAAGGAGCAAACCAGGGCTCTCAAGAGGAGTGGAAGTGGTGAGGCTGTGTCAGGAAGAAAGTCAAGAACTGAATGAAGACTCGAGATGTTGGCCAAGGAGCATAGGAGAGCAGCAAAGTGCAGCCGAGCCTCACATGTCCCTGAAGGAACATCAGAGACTCAGAGCTTACATCTGCATTGCTAACAGCTAACCCAAAGGATGTTGTTTTTGTCCTTTAGTTGCTAAGTCATGTCCAACTCTTTTGTGACCCCATGGACTGTAGCCCGCCAGGCTCCTCTGTCCATGAGATTTCCCAGGCCAGAATACTGGAGTGGATTGCCATTCCCTTCTCCAGGTAATCTTCCCAACCTGGGGATCAAACCCACGTCTCCTGCATTGCAGGTGGATTCATTACTTCTGAGCCACCAGGGAAGCCCTATGTGCTCTGGATACAAGTCCGCTATCAGAGAGGTGACTTGTAAATATTTTCTCCTAGTCTGTCGTTTGTCTTCTCACTTTCTTAGTGGTATAGCTTGAAGTGCAAATGTTTTAACTTGTGATGAACTCCAATTTATCTACGTCTTCTTTTGTCACTTGTGCTTTTTAAGAAACCATTCAATTTCTCAAATCTAGTTGTTCCCTTTTTTGTGGAAAAGACTGTTCTTTCTCCTCAATAAATTGTCTTGACATCAATAAATTAGCCATTATTGGAAGGGCTTATTTCTGGACTCTTGGCTCTAGTCCTTTGACATGTCTGTCCTTATGCTTGTATAACACTGTCTGCACTACTGATTTGAAGTAAATTTTGAAACTGGGGAGTGTAGGTCCTCCAACTCACTCTTCCGATAATTGGGGTCCTCTAGGAATTTTAGGCGGAGAAGGCAATGGCAACCCACTCCAGTACTCTTGCCTGGACAATCTCATGAATGGAGGAGCCTGGTAGGTTGTAGTCCATGGGGTCGCTAAGAGTCGGACATGACTGAGCGACTTCACTTTCACTTTTCACTTTCATGCCTTGGAAAAGGAAATGGCAGCCCATCCCAGTGTTCTTGCCTGGAGAATCCCAGGGCCAGGGGAGCCTGGTGGGCGGCCATCTATGGGGTGGCACAGAGTCGGACACAACTGAAGCGACTTAGCAGCAGCAGCAGCAAGAATTTTAGGATAAGTCTGTGGATCTCTATAGGAAAACCCAACTAGGGCTTTGAATCTGTGGATCACTTTGGAGAATACTGCCATGAATATGAAGTCTCTGCATCTCAGTTCCGATGGATTCAGTTAATACACAGATTTATCATCGGTCATTATCTGCCTCAGGAAGGACAACAGAGCTCAGACCTACAACTTTCCTTCCATCTGAACTCAGGTGGCAACACTGAAAAAGTAATAAAGGCATCACTGGATAAAGTAAGCAGATTGTGCTTCAATTTTTAAAAGACATTTAGAAAGACTATTTGAAAATCTCTAAAAATCTCTAACCTTTTAATCATCTCCATCAGGGTGTGTGTGTGTGTGTGTGTGTGTTTAGTTCCCACCTGGCCCACACAGTGCTGGTTGCTACAGAAAGCCAGTTTATACTGGATGGATTCCAGCCCTGCTCATGGTTGATATTAAGGAATTGATGGGGCCCTAACAAGACAAAATCAAGGCAGAAATGTGGCTGCCAGCTTCACTTTTTTTTCCTTGTCTCCTGCAAATCAGTGTTTCTGGCTCCAAGAAGAAAATTGCTTTCCCTGAAAACTCACTGGCCCTGGGTACAACGGCCACCCATGGGAGTGCGGTGGCCACTCCTTGGAGCTTAAGGGCACACATCCGTCTCACTTGTCCATGGCTAGCTGTGGCTGGCACCTGGCAAAGGGAGACACCCTCTGTTCTTCCCTGCACCTCAATGAAATGAGGCTCTGAGCTACAGGAGGTGCAAATCTGGATTCTACTGCAGAAAAACCACAGTCACCAACCCCTCAGGAGGCACTGGGTTTTGTCTGGACTTGCCATCCTCAGCTCACACGGTCTCAGATCTCTCCTCCGGGCACATGTTTCTTCCCCAAGTAGAAAACTCAGACGGGAGCTTCTCACATGGCTCTGGGGGACCCTTGATCCTCTTGACCCTCAGCCAGGCAGCCCTGTAGGGGTGGACGCTTCCCGTCGGAGAGGAACATCCACCATCCTCCTGGGCTGGCACTTGTCTAGTGTGGAAGACAGCAAAGATAGACATGAACATGGGACCCGGTTACAGAGGGCGAGGCTGGGAAGGCTGCGGCAGGGGTGCTAGAGCCCACAGGGGGAGAACCTGTGTTAACCGGGATCCTCAGAAAGGTGGCTTTAAAAAGGTAGATGATTTCATTGAATCCCTTAAAGAGGCATCACGTCCTCAAACACCTACAGCGAAGCTGAGGCTCCGAGAGGTGGGTTCACCACCCGGGCTGTGAGGAGTGACCGGCACAGTCGCTCAGTTTCAGGTCATCCGACTGCAAAGCCTGTTCCGTCTTTATCCCGCTGCCCGTCAGTTCTTTCCTCCTGCCCCTTTGTCTGTAGACGGTCCCTGATGAGCTGGAAAGAAACTGATTTCAGGAGACTCCTCCGGGAGGGGGGTCGTGGGGTGGGGAGCCCACGCTGCGAGTGTCTTCAGAGGATGTCAGTGAAGGTCAGCCGGAGACTGAGGTTCCCAAGAGGAAACAGGGAACAAGACCATGTCCAAGGTCAAGGTCAAGGAGACAGCCCATCTGGTTCTTCAAGACAAGGAGCTCCAGAGCTACTCCAAGGATGCCTGGCCAGCTCACCATCCGCCTCCGTGCCAGACAGCGGCCCCCAGGCTGCCAGCTGTCCCCATCACACCCTGAGCATCGTCCCTATTTTTAAACTCTCTTCTGCACCCTTTTCATCTGACAGGTGAGGAATTGCCGTCATTTTCGCACTGAGTAACACTCATTATTCACTCTCTGCAGTGAAGACCTTAATTACTACCTGGTCACTCCCTCCTCCTAAGCCAAGGGAGCCTTTTTAATACTGAAGGGGGATCAGTCCAGCTTTCATATAATGCCTGCAGACAGATGACAAGGGATGGAAGACAGGCTATATGTCTAGGGGGAGAAGGGCTCAGCTGGAGGCATTTTAATGTTATTCTGCTATTTGGACCCGAGTCGGTGGCCAAGAAAGAAACAGCTTTCAAAAACATCTGTTACTGGGCTTTCCTGGTGGCTCAGTGGTGAAGAATCTGCCTGTGGATGCAGGAGACTTGAGTTCTACCATGGTCCCAAAAGATCCCGTGAGCAACAAAGCCCATGCAACACAGCTACTGAGCCTGTGCTCTGCAGGAAGAGTAGTTAGGCCCCACTCACTGCAACGAGAGAAAGTCCTCACAGCACCGAGACCCAGCACAGTTCAGTTTGGTTTAGTCATTCAAGTTCAAGTTCAAGTTCAGTCGCTCAGTCATGTCCGACTCTTTGCGACCCCTGAATCGCAGCACGCCAGGCCTCCCTGTTCATTACCATCTCTTGGAGTTCACTCAGACTCACGTCCATTGAGTCCGTGACGCCATCCAGCCATCTCATACATTTGAAAAGACCCTGATGCTGGGAAAGATTGAAAGTGGGAGGAGAAGGGGACGACAGTGGATGAGGTGGTTGGATGGCATCACTGACTTGATGGACATTAGCTTGTGTAAACTCCAGGAGCTGGTGATGGACAGGGGGCCCTGGTGTGCTGCAGTCCATGGGGCTGCAAAGAGATAGACACAATTTAGTGACTGAACTAAACTGAAGTGTTCCTGCTGATTTGGGAGGTCTGGTCCATGCATAAATGCACATACACAATGCAGAGTGCGGAGCAGTCAATGGTCAGAGGAGAAATTTTATGTTTAAAATTTTCTTGTCTTCCCATGTACGTGTATGTGTGAGCAACTTAGTCATGTATGACTCTTTGCGACTTTATGGACTTTAGCCTGCTAGGTTCCTCAATCCATGGGATTTTTCCAGGCAAGAATACTGGAGTGGGTTGCCATTTCCTTCTCCAGGGGATCTTCCTGATCCAGGGATGAACCTAGGTGGCAGGTGGACTCTTCACTGAGCCACGAGGAAAACCCCCAGGTATTAAGTCTTTTTAACAAATGAAACAAAACAGAAAATCTCCCCAGAGGACTGTGATGGTCTCCTGCAATGGCAAGAGAATGGATTCTTTACCACTAAGCTATCTGGGAATCCCTGTCTTGCCATAAAATATGAATTTTATTTCACAAGGGCAAAGTACACAGGTCTTATCATTGGCATTTTACATACTAGAAAACTGAAGTTGAAAGAGAATGAATTTGCCAAGATCAAGGGTCAGAAGGTGAAGGTAAGCCACATCTTCTGGAGGTTACCAAGACTCCTTCAACACAAAACTTCATGCTCAGGCATTAATGCACATGAAACAACTTGAAAAAAGCCTTTGGATTGTCCATGTTTCAGGTGTCTCTGCAGCCTGACGTAAAAAGCCCTGGAGAGGGATATTCCATAATGTGTCCTCAAGCCTGACTCAGTCCCTAACTCATACTCAGATTTTAGGGAATTCACAACAATGGGAGTCTCAGTTTCTCAGTGAATCTGGAGCAAGACCTAATCATGTGATCATTCACTGAGGTCTTTTGTAATCACAGAAAGAAGCAATTCTAGGTTATATTTAGGCTCTGTATTTTTGGAAGAGAGACAGTTTGTATATGTTTATCTGTGAGTATGGATATGTGGAAAGGGGAACTTATTTCTCCACAGTTTTTCTGAACTGTTAAATTTGTTCTTTCCCTGAAGTGAAAAGCCTTAGCTTCTTTAATTCTTTAAATGGATGACACTTTACCTTCCCATCTGCTTAATTACAATGGTAGCTTATAAATGTGGTTGATATTTAAAACAAGACTTCCTTCCAGGGTTTCCAGGCTTTCTCATTATAACTCCACAACCACTACCAACCGTTGAAATGTCTCAGTGCAAAGTCACTTCCTCAGAGATGCTTTCCTTGAACTTCCTCTTTCCGAACCTGTGTGTTCATAGCTCTGTCCCTTGCTATTCTGGAATCTTCACGAGGCTAGACTGGGCACAAGTCACAGCTGATCCCCAGGACAGACAGTCCAGGACAGTGCTGTCCACTAGACACTTCAGCAGGAATAGAAATGGTCTATAATCCACACATGTGGCTACTTGTACTAAATTTTTTATCCTCATTTAAATTTAAATAGCTAAATTCAGCTTGTGGCCACATCTCTGACAGTGGGGGACAAACCTAGGTGGCAGGTGGACTCTTCACTGAGCCACGAGGAAAACCCCCAGGTATTAAGTCTTTTTAACAAATGAAACAAAACAGAAAATCTCCCCAGAGGACTGTGATGGTCTCCTGCAATGGCAAGAGAATGGATTCTTTACCACTAAGCTATCTGGGAATCCCTGTCTTGCCATAAAATATGAATTTTATTTCACAAGGGCAAAGTACACAGGTCTTATCATTGGCATTTTACATACTAGAAAACTGAAGTTGAAAGAGAATGAATTTGCCAAGATCAAGGGTCAGAAGGTGAAGGTAAGCCACATCTTCTGGAGGTTACCAAGACTCCTTCAACACAAAACTTCATGCTCAGGCATTAATGCACATGAAACAACTTGAAAAAAGCCTTTGGATTGTCCATGTTTCAGGTGTCTCTGCAGCCTGACGTAAAAAGCCCTGGAGAGGGATATTCCATAATGTGTCCTCAACCCTGACTCAGTCCCTAACTCATACTCAGATTTTAGGGAATTCACAACAATGGGAGTCTCAGTTTCTCAGTGAATCTGGAGCAAGACCTAATCATGTGATCATTCACTGAGGTCTTTTGTAATCACAGAAAGAAGCAATTCTAGGTTATATTTAGGCTCTGTATTTTTGGAAGAGAGACAGTTTGTATATGTTTATCTGTGAGTATGGATATGTGGAAAGGGGAACTTATTTCTCCACAGTTTTTCTGAACTGTTAAATTTGTTCTTTCCCTGAAGTGAAAAGCCTTAGCTTCTTTAATTCTTTAAATGGATGACACTTTACCTTCCCATCTGCTTAATTACAATGGTAGCTTATAAATGTGGTTGATATTTAAAACAAGACTTCCTTCCAGGGTTTCCAGGCTTTCTCATTATAACTCCACAACCACTACCAACCGTTGAAATGTCTCAGTGCAAAGTCACTTCCTCAGAGATGCTTTCCTTGAACTTCCTCTTCCGAACCTGTGTGTTCATAGCTCTGTCCCTTGCTATTCTGGAATCTTCACGAGGCTAGACTGGGCACAAGTCACAGCTGATCCCCAGGACAGACAGTCCAGGACAGTGCTGTCCACTAGACACTTCAGCAGGAATAGAAATGGTCTATAATCCACACATGTGGCTACTTGTACTAAATTTTTTATCCTCATTTAAATTTAAATAGCTAAATTCAGCTTGTGGCCACATCTCTGACAGTGGGGGACTCGAGCCGCGTTTCTCAAAATCTGAATCAAGATGCCACTAAGATGCTTAGTGACCCATTCTCTGGGTAATTCAACATAATTTCACAACTATTGGTCTACAATGGGATTCTCAGTCCTGGCTTCGCATTAGACTGACCTGCAGGAAATTTTAAAAGAAAATATGTCCCAATCACACTTGTAGAGATTATATTTCAGTTGGCCTGGAGCAGGGTCCAGGTTAGTTTTTGTGTTGTTGTTGTTGTTGTTTAATTTGGCTGCCCTGGGTCTTTGTTGCTGCGTGCAGGCTTTTTTCTAGTTGCAATGAGCGGGGGCTTCTTCTTGAAGTGGCTTCTCGTTGCAGACTGCAAGCTGTAGGCACAGGGCAGGCTTCAGTAGCTGCAGCTCCCAGGCTAGAGCACAGCTTCAGTAGTTGTGGTGCACAGACTTAGATACTCCATGGAACATGGGCTTTTTCCTCACCAGGGAGCAAACCCATGTCTCCTGCATTGGCAGGTGGACTCCTCTCCACTGAGCTACGAGGAAAACCCCCAGGTATTAGTCTTTTTAAAAAATGAAACAAAACAGAAACTCTCCCCAGAGGACTGTGATGGACAGCCGAGCTTGAGTCTAGTAGATGTGTTCTCACCTGCTCCTAAAAACAGACCTAATAAATATACAGATAAATGGTCTGGGAGCTTTTACAAAGGGTGGTGATGTCAAGTAAAATCTTGTGATGTTACAAGAGATATTAGTGACATTGGTGGTTCAGATGAATTTATTCACATTCTGTAAAAAAAAAATACAGCTTTAGATAATTTTTAACAGTTGTGAAATTCCTTGCCCTTTTATCCATTAACAGTATCAATCATACCATGCTCTGGGAGATTTGATGAGGGTGACACTTTGAGTTCCCTAAACAATCACGTTTTAAAATACACAAAAGCCTTTATAGTTTGCTGGTTGATTGACAAGGGGCCTGTTGACCGCACAACAAAGTCACGTGACCTGCACTACCCGGCAGCTGGAGGAAGGTGTTTCCCAACCTAACGCCCCGCAGGTCCGGGATCTCCTTTGTTAAGTTCTCAGTACTCTGCGGCCAGGTGTGCAGGTCATTGCCTCCCGGAAGGAAAGGAGGCCAGACGAGCCTGGGAACGTGGGTGCAGGAGCCCTGCCTTCACTTCCTGCAGGTGAACAGGTAAGGAAGGTTGCGCAGGAAATCCAGGCTGGTTGGGCGCCGGAAGAGTAAGGCGGTGCTGGTTCGGCTTCTGCGCTGGGGAGGCGGCTATGCTGCTGCAGAGCGCCAGGGGATTTCAGCCGAGCCAGGCGCACCGAGCAGCGTGGGAACAGCAACTTAAGGAAACCCGGGCAGCTGGGCAGGGGAGTGTCTGATGATTTTTTAGAATATGCTCCTGATTGAAATAAAAAACAAAAAACAAGTCTCAGAGTAAGTAAATTCAAGACTGCTAATATTAGCCAAGACACCAGCGCAGCCTGCCAGGAGATTTGAGGAAATTAACATGAAACTAAAACCGAAATCTTAGGTGAAGTGGAGCTAGCAAAATTGATCAGAGCGTAGCAAAGACGAGCCAAAAAAGGTCTCTATAGAGGTTTAAATTGTTAGGAGAGAATTAGAGGAAAAGCTTTCAATTGCTAGAGGAGATTTAGAGGGAAAAGTTTAAAATTACCATGAGAGATTTAAAGTACTATTCAGTAAATCAAAAGTACTACAACAAAAATAAATAAATATGGTTTAACAATATATCAGTAGATAGCCATTTAAAAACTTTAGTCGAGAGTATGTTAATTTAAATGTTTTCAATTATTTAAATTAAATTAAACATTATAATTAAAATTTTGAGCCTTGTTAACTCGATACTGCTGCTGCTAAGTCGCCTCAGTCGTGTCCGACTCCCAGCGACCCCATGGACTGCAGCCCACCAAGCTCCTCCGTCCATCGGATTTTCCAGGCAAGAGTACTGGAGTGGGGTGCTATTGCCTTCTCTGGTTAACTCGCTAAGTTTGCACACACACGCACAAAAAATACTGGGAGTAATGTGCTAGAGTGGTGTTGTCTTTTCCACAAAAATTTCATTGATTTAGAAAGAATAGACTGTTCTTTAAAGATAATAAACATTGACAACCCATGATAACGTTAGATCACATGCTTTCTGCAATGTACCAGAGGTGCATGCAGTAAACTTCATTTGTCTGCATCTGCCTGTCACTAAGTAACTCCAGTTAATGTTCACCCAGCAGTCAAACTGCAGTGTATCCATTGTGATTAGCATACCAGGTTTTTCTTTCAAGGAAATCTAAGCGGTTTTGGGCTTTCAGTATTCTTGAATAGAACCATCTTTTTGCTCATTTTGCTGTTTTTTAAGGGTGGGCATTTTCTTTGCAATGTGCTTATCAAGGATTCCAACCCCAACCCTCTCACCCCCAGCCCCTTCCTTGAGTTTAGTTAAAATGGAAACAAAATTGCTTTCTTAGCTGAAACTAATCATGTGTCCTTAGTCCTGTGATATCCTTCCTGGATATCTTCTGTTTCTCTGAACTATTGCCTCTCTGATATTTAGCAACAATCCACCAGCTTGATCTTTGAACCAGACTCATGTATGTAAGCCACTGATGGAAGCCACAGGGCTGAAACTTTCTTTGCATCTAACGAGATTTGTAGTATTTTTATTGACATTTTTTTAGTCTGTCAGTGTTAAATATGTCAGCACCTCTTTTTCAGCTATATCCTTTTGGAAGATATTGTCTGACCGGCATTTTGTTTCATTTTAAGAAAGCACACAAGATTTCAAATAGATAGCTTTCTTACTAAAATTTATTGATCACTATTGAAGTTATCCCTGTAATAATACCAAAGATAAGTAGATGGCTGCATATAAAATGTTTTCTGCAAAGAGCATTGTTCTTTGACAGTGAACAAAATGAAACACCTTGAAAGTAAATGTTTAGTATCGTAAAATAAAATAATAAAAGTGATTTTAGATGTATAAAATGCTTTATTCATTACATAGTCATAGGAAGATATCACTATAATATTAAATTGGGGGGGAAAGAGGTGGATTGTTTTAAATTGCATTCCAGAGGATTTATATACACAAGTGAGTGAAACAAAAGGTCAGTGTGCCCAATATGATTTCAGAGTGGTATTGTGGCATGACTCTGTTTACCTCTTGTGATAAAATGACTGTTGTATTTTTCTCATGTAGCTTTTACAGCTAAAAAAAGTGATTTATGTTCAATAACCTTTCCCAGATATTATCTTGTGAAAAATGTCTGGATCATGGCTCTTTGAGTTTTGGTCCTTTTCTTCACAGTAAGCTTAGGAGTGTTGTCCAGTAGAACTTTCTTCAGTGATAGGAATGTTCTGCATACAATCTGCACTGTCCATTGTGGTACTGGCTCTCTGTAGCCACTGAGCACTTGACGTAGTTAATTTAACTAAGGAATTGAATTTTTTTCTTTTGCTAAATTGATTTTAATGAAAATATAGTTATCCTTATGTGACCCAGGGCTACCCGATTGCACAGCTAGTTAGTTGCTTCCCTTTATTCTAGTGGCTGGTTATAGTATCGTGCAAGACACAACTGCTGACCTTGGATTTTCAGATGGTCCTAAGGTATTTTTCAAGAACATTACTCTTGAAGGGATTTAAGAGATTAATTTTTTTCATTCTTAATGACATTGTTTTGTTTCTCATTTTATAAGCAACATATGTTCTGCTATACCATTCAGTTGTGTCCGACTCTTTGTAACCCCATAGATTATACAGTCCATGGAATTCTCCAGGCCAGAATACTGGAGTGGGTAGCTGTTCCCTTCTCCAGGGGATCTTCCCAACCCAGGGATTTAACCCAGGCCTCTTGCATTGCAGGCGGATTCTTTACCAGCTCAGCCACCAGGGGAGCCCATATGTTCTACTAGAAACACATAAAAGCATCAAGTAAAAATTTACAGTTCACTCATAATCCCTATCACATATTTCCTCCCAGTGGCTAATTTTTTTTAAATAGAGATATAGTTGACCTATCAGTTCAGTTCAGTTCAGTCGCTCAGTCGTGTCTGACTCTTTGCGACCCTATGAATTGCAGCATGCCAGGCCTCCCTGTTCATCACCAATTCCCAGAGTTCACTCAAACTTATGTCCATTGAGTCGGTGATGCCATCCAGCCATCTCATCCTCTGTTGTTCCCTTCTCCTCCTGCCCCCAATCCTTCCCAGCATGAGAGTCTTTTCCAGTGAGTCAGCTCTTCACATGAGGTGGCCAAAGTATTGGAGTTTCAACTTTAACATCAATCTTTCCAAAGAACACCCAGGGCTGATCTCCTTTAGAATGGACTGGTTGGATATCCTTGCAGTCCAAGGGACTCTCAAGAGTCTTCTCCAACGCCACAGTTCAAAGCATCTATTCTTCAGCACTCAGCTTTCTTCACAGTCCAACTCTCACATCCATACATGGCCGCTGGAAAACCATAGCCTTGACTAGACAGACCTTTGTTGGCAAAGTACTGTCTCTGCTTTTGAATATGCTATCTAGGTTGGTCATAACTTTTCTTCTAAGGCATCTTTTAATTTCATAACAGGAAAAACCATAGCCTTGACTAGACAGACCTTAGTCGGCAAAGTAATGTCTCTGCTTTTGAATATACTATTTAGGTTGATCATAACTTTTCTTCCAAGGAGTAAGCGTCTTTTAATTTCATGGCTGCAGTCACCATCTGCAGTGATTTGGGAGCCCCCAAAAATAAAGTCTGACACTGTTTCCACTGTTTCCCCATCTATTTCCCATGAAGTGATGGGACCAGATGCCGTGATCTTCGTTTTCTGAATGTTGAGCTTTAAGCCAACTTTTTCACTCTCCTCTTTCACTTTCATCAAGAGGCTTTTTAGCTCCTCTTCACTTTCTGCCATAAGGGTGGTGTCATCTACATATCTGAGGTTATTGATATTTCTCCTGGCAATCTTGATTCCAGCTTGTGTTTCTTCCAGTCCAGCATTTCTCATGTTGTGTCCAACTATTTGAGACCCCATGGACTGCAGCACGCCAGGCCTCCCTGTCCATCACCAACTCCCAGAGTTTACTCAAACTCATGTCCATCAAGGCAATGATGCCATCCAACCATCTCATCCTCTGTCGTCCCCTTCTTCTCCCGCCTTCAATCTTTCCCAGAATCAGAGTCTTCTCAAATGAGTCAGACCAAAGTACTGGAGTTTCAGCTTCATCATCAGTCCTTCCAATGACTATTCAGGACTGATTTCCTTTAGGATGGACTGGTTGGATCTCCTTGCAGTCCAAGGGACTCTCATGAGTCTTTTCCAACACCACAGTTCAAAAGCATCAATTGTTCAGCACTCAGCTTTTATTATGGTCCAACTCTGACATCCATGCATGACTACTGGAAAAACCATGGCTTTGACTAGATGGACCTTTGTGGGCAAAGTAATGTCTCTGCTTTTTAATATGCTGTCTAGGTTGGTCATAGCTTTTCTTCCAAGGAGCAAGTGTCTTTTAATTGACGCTTTTTTAATTTGACCCAGCACAGCCAAAAAGTATATTTAAAAAAATCTGAGGCTGTCAAATGAATACCTTGGAATCGTCCCCAATCTTGAACATCATATCAAGAATGGGAGTGATGTCTCAAGCCAATCAGGGCTGTTTAATTCCGTGTGCAAATTCCACATGGAACGTGGATATAGAAGGAGCCCCCATCTCTCAGAAAACTCTCTGTTCACATGGATTTCTGAGCACCTTCTTCTGCACAAACCCTGGGGCCATCCCGCAGCAGGTGTGAGAGTGCGCCCTGCCATGCAGGCCCTTCATGGCAGCCACCTGGGAGGCTGAACCGAACACTGGGGCCGCTTTTCTGAGGACAGGTGTCTGGCTCCCTTAGTCCCCCGCTCACCTCTCTCCAGCCGGGGCTCAGTGCCTTGTGAGTAAGGGTTGACACCGGCTTCCATCCACCCAGAGCCCAGGGGCATGTGCCTGGTACTCTGTAGAGCAGGCACAGGGGCTCTGTGGTGGGGTGGAGGGGAGAGTGGAGGGGCGGGAAGGCAGGCCCAAAGCTGCTCCCCTGCCTGGGGACAAGTCTGGCTGCAGAGGCTGCAGCCAAGGGGACCCTGGCCTGGCAAACCGTGACCATGCTTCTCTTCACCCTGATCTCGGATCTTCCAGAGAGCTTTCATCCATCCACTCCCCAGGCTTGACCTGACGGTGCAGAAACAGATTTGAACTTCACGCGCTGCGCTCTTATGCTCACCAGCTGCAGAAATAGCGCAGGCGGGAAAGGGCTGGCAGAAGAGACCTAGTTCTTCCGAAATCTGTTTCTCCTTGGCTCCCCATTCCCAGCCCCTCCCTTCTCTGCTGAGGTCCCCAACACTGACTCAAGGCTGCTTCCATCTCCTGTGTGCAGGGAGAGCTGTGCACAGGCTGGCAGACAGGGGCGGGGGCGAGAGGAGAGGTGGCTGTCCCCTGTGAAGGTCTTCAGGGCCCTGAACCAGACCAAGGTGAAGGTGCTGGCTCAGAGCTGACCCGAGCGATGAAGACACACCAGCAAGTGGGCAGATCGCAGCAAAGGCAATGCTCTGCAGACTGCAGCTCCGCGAGCCCATCAAAATACACTGTGTCCATCCTATTGACTTCTGATGACCTACAGGTGTGGGATCAGTGTCACAGTGCCAACATCAGACCTTTGGGAATTACAGAAGTCAGGCGCCCTCCAAGAGGGTGGCTGGGTGGTGCAGGCTGCGTCTCTTCCCTGTCACAAGCCCCAGTCTGGGACATGCAGGAGCCCAGTGGGACCCCACAGCTCAGGAACCCATATCCTCTGCCATCCAGGTTCCCGGTGTCTTTCACTGAACCCCCAGCATCAAAGGTAACCTGAGATGCTTGCTTCCTTAGAACATTAACATGCCAAGCTTAGCATCTGCACAGAACTGGTCCAGTCTGTCCATGAAACCTCTCAGGGAGTTTGTGTTACATGGGACTGTGTGGTCCCTCCACTCTGAGCTGTGGGAACCCACAGAAGGAAGAAACAAGGGTGTAAGTGAGAACCAAAATGTGAGCAAAGATGAGCTAAGCTCGCGCACAGCCTGTGAGCCACATTTGCTGCTGCTGTTGTCCAGCCGCTCAGTCGTGTCTCTTTGCCACCCCATGGGCTGCAGCACGCCAGGCCTCCCTGTCCTTCACCGACTTTTCTCAAACTCATGTCCATTGAGTCAGTGATGCCATCCAACCGTCTCATCCTCGGTCATCCCCTTCTCCTCCTGCCTTCAATCTTAGAAGCATTATAACTTAATAATTTGTTTTAGCCTTCATCAGAGTTGGCATATCCCCATAAGTGCTTGTCCTGGGTAATTTGGCTTGTATTTCAGAATGATGTGTACTGACTGCAGTTAATACCATGGACTTCTTACCGATATTCATCCTGAGGCCTAATACAGTCAGCAGGTGGACAGGGACCACAAGGTAATTTTCCAGCTCGTTCCTGTAGGCTGGTGCTTTCTGGAACAAAACACAAAGGCTCCTCCTGCAGGTATCCCCTCTGGCAACTGCTAAGGTCTTCTTCCAAGGAGAAGCCTTAAAGGTCACTTCCCACAGTGGCCGGCCCGCCCTGCCCATGGGCATCCCACCACCCCGACACTCGGCAGCTCTATGGAGTCTGCCCCTTCCCGGAGTGTCAGGAATGTGGTTGTGACTGCGAATCCTAATTAAAGGCTGGAGGAATAGTTGTGTGTTGTGACTAGAGCACCAGCTGCTAATGCAGTCACCAGCCTACCCCTGCCCTCCTCCTGTTTTTCAAATGTTGAGAATGTAAAGTGTGGCAACTGCCCTAGCTGGGGTGGCAGAGGGGTTTCATCTCAGAGACAGCTCTGGTGTCTGCCTGGAGAGCTCATGAGAGCGACTTGCTGGACTGAGTCTGGGCTCAGCAAACAAGAGCTCAAGATTGATTAGTCATGTCTGCCACGGGAGCAGGTGTAGGACAGTGGGCCCATGTGTGATGTTTTGCCAGCTTGGTTTATAGTGTTGATTCTATACTGTGTCCTGTGATGGCAGCAACCAATTCTCATTCCCCATCCCTTTATGAAAATATTCTAGACTTTTCTCATGAGAAGAAACTGAACCCTCACTAACTGTCCCCACAGAGCAAAGAGCAGTCAGAGAAAAGACCCAGCAATCATGGTTATGTCTGCCATGATGTGAAAATTCCTTTAGTGGGGCTGTGCTGGTCATTCAAGGGGGGCTGTGGCACAGTGAGGGGTGGGCAGAGCTTGGGTTTGACTCCCGACCCATGGCTGGCCACTGAGTGACCTTGAGCACATTACCTCTCTGAGCCTCAGTTTCTCCAGCCCTACCACGGAGCAAACAATCCCTACCCTGTTGAATGCTTGTGATGATTAGGACTTGTGTATACAAAGTTCTGGGAATTACACTGAGCTCTAGAAGGAGGTAAAAACCAAGAATGGTTGAGGATGGAGCATCCCAGTTAACTGGTCTCCGAACCACAACCAAATAATGGCTTTTCTCTGGGTCTTTGTGTGCATAATGGGAAGAACCTGGAAGGCCAGGGAAGAAATGGAAGGACAGTGAGAAGACCTGGGTCCACACTCCAGCCAAGCTGAGCAAGCTGCAGGTCCCCTCCAGCGAAACACAGCCAGGAAGGACATGCCCACTGTTAGGAAGACTCACTGTCAAATCCTTCCTGATTCACAGAAGTGGCTCAAAAACTTTGTATCAAAACTTTCATTTCTTTTCACTCTTCTTTGGCAATAAACTTTCTTTTTTTTAGAACAGTTTTACATTTGCAAAAATATTGAAAGACAGTTCAGAGAGTTCCCATACACCCAGCCCACAGCCTTTCCTATTATTAACATCTCACACTAGTGTGCTACATCTGTTATAATTAATGAGCCAATATGGATATATTATTATTCAGTAAAGTTCATGACGCATTTGGATTGCCTTCATTTTTACTGTATGTCCTTTTTATCTCCCAGGATCCCACAGGCCATCTTGTCAGCCTATCTTCTTAGGCTCCTCTGGGCTGTGACAGTTTCTCAGACTTTCCTTTGTTTTTTCAAAGACCTTGATAGTTTTGGATGGTATAGGGTAGTTCTCTCCTTAATGAGTGGAGAATCACCCTCTCACTCCTTGAGGGTGGAGGGTCTACATTATTCAGACCTTTAGACTATTTAGACTTTTCCTGGCTTCCCAGGTGGCACTGACTAGTGGTAAAGAACCCGCCTGCCAATGCAGGAGACATAAGCGACATCGGTTTTATTCCTGGGTCGGGAAGATCCCCTGGAGGAGGGCATGGCAACCCACTCCAGTATTCTTGCCTAGAGAATCTCATGGACAGAGAAGCCTGGTGGGCTACAGTTCATGGGGTCATGAAGAGTCGGACACGACTGAAGTGACTTAGCCTGCATGAAGGCTTTTCCTATGAAGAATATTTGTCTCTTCTCCCCATGCTCATTTACTTTTCATTTATTTACTTACGTTAACATGATCTTGGGGATATTTATTTTATATTTTGGGTCATAATTCAATACCAATTTGTCTTGCTGCTCAAACGATTCCAGCGTTGTCCACCGGGAGCTCTTTCTGTTGGCTTTGTGTCCCTTTGACAAGCCCCATCAAAGTGCATTTTTTAGCACTTCCTTGCTTTCTAACACTACAAGATATCTTTCAACTTTTTATTTGGAAATAATCATAGATTCACAGGAAATTGCAACGAAATGTCCAGAGAAGTTCCATATACCTTACTCCCAGCACCGCTCCCCCCCGACCCCCACCAAAGTTATCATCCAGCACAGCCATAATCAAAGATTAAAACCAAGAACTGACATCAGTGCAGTCCACAGACTGTATCTGGATTTCTCCAGCTATACATGTGCTTATTTGTGTGTGTGTGTGTCTGTGTCTGTGTGTCTGTGTGTGTGGTTCTATGCAATTTTGGGTGCAGTGTAGTATTATCACCACCAAGCTTCCTTGTGTTACTCTTTGTAACGGCTTCCTCCTCCTTCTCTCTCTAAGCCCTGATAATCAGTATTCTGTGTAGTTCTGTTAATTCAAGAATGTTAGATAACTGGAATTCCCACTCCGGACAGAGCCTCTAGGCTGCCATCCGCCTGACCCTGCAGAATCTGATTCCATCTTGCATGAGCTGCTCTGTCTTCTGGCAGAAAGCAGGTGCAAGTAATAGACACCCCTTCCCCTACCCCACATTCCCCGCAGGACGTGGCCAGGATTAATTAGACAACACATGGAAAGGACTCTCCCTTCTCAGCAAACCTGGAGCCGGTGTTGGGAGCACCTCTGCTGAGTACAGGACACGTCCTTCCAGAACCCTCTCTCTACCTTGACTGTGTATCACGTTTGTTGAGAACGAGTTCCTTCATTTGGAATATCAGGGCTGTTCAGAGGTGTTGTAAATAACATAAATGTCAGACTGACTCAAGAAGAGAAATAACATCATGCATGTGTGAAACATCTGGCTTGTCAAACACAACCATGAAGTCGTGGCTTTCTCTGTTAATGCTGGTGATTCACAGCCTAAAGTGTGATCTCTCCTAGGCGAAGGGGTTTTTTTGAGAAGAAAAGGGCTTTGGGGTGCTCATTGGTGTCCCCTGGTGGCTACTGGGGGTAACGCGCCCCCACCCCACCCCCATGCCCCTGAGCCCCCAGCACACCCACCTCTGCACCCCTGGAGTGCCTGAGCCCCATCCCCAGGGCCCTCACACACAGAAACCAGCATCATGTTATGACCTCTCAGAGGTGAGGAAATGGAGTTCCCTCTGTCTGCAGGTGGCAGAGCCAAGACCCTCACTTGGTAATTTCTGGGTCCCAACACAAGGCCCATCCTTGTACCAGCCTGGCGCTCCCTGTTCGCAGGAGTGGCATTTGATAGCAGTTTGGGGTTTTTTTAAATAAAATAAAATCATGATTATTGGCTCTTCTGTGTACAGCATCACAGAGTCTAACACAGTGAAAAGAGTGAGAGGCTGCCGGCTGACTCAGAGATGGGTCTGGTGGTCTCTTCATGAGAGTTCATTTCTGTTTCCCCATAGCCCTGAGTCTCCTGCCAAGAGAGAGCCTGGACCTGCTGCAGACTTGGCCTTGACTCCGGATCTCCCGCCTCTGGTATTCCTGACACCCAGGGTGAAGGGCAGAGCAGTCTTCTACAGGTTGGGACACTGGGACCTTTGACAGAGCTAGGGGAGTTGAAGTTTTCATCCCAGCATATCATGCCTATGCATTTGGCTCTTGGACCAAGACGTTTCATCTGGGTCTGCTCTTATTAACGGCCCCTTTTACCATCTCTCCTGGTACTTTCCAGCTCATCAGGTAGTGGGGAACAGCCCCAGATAGTGGAGGAAATGGCCTACAGTTACAGTGGAGACCCCTATAAATAGGGACAACCCCCACCTGGGTACTCGGCATCCAAGAGTGGCCCCTGTGGGCACAGTAGTGGCACGTCCCCAGCTGCAGGGCGCCCAGAGGATGAAGTGACAGCGAGAAGTTAGGGGGCACTTGCCATGTGCCCCAGAGTTATCACATAATTTGAGGAGGCATCTTGCTTGCCCTTGAAGAGACAAGATTCATTTACTCCTCTGTATAGGATTCTCCAGGCAAGAATACTGGAGTGGATTGCCATTCATTTCTCCGGGGGATCTTGCCTACTCAGAGATTAACCAGGGGTCTCCTCCATTGCAGGCAGAATCTTTACCATCTGAGCCACCTGAGAAGCCCATTCGTGTACTTGACGGTTGGTACAATTTCAGTATAACATGTATACTAGTGCTATGTAGTTACAGTTAAGTTACAGGATAGAGAACAGAGGAGTGTCTAGAAAGGTCAGAGGTTTCTACCCTGCTCCTGGTTATGTGAGCCTTCATGGTTTCACAGACAGTGGGCAGAAGGCACAAGACTCCTGGGTCAGAGGCAAGGGGCTTGATTACTCATGGCACAATAAGAAGCATGTTTCCTTCCCCTCCGACCCTTCCCCACCCCCAGTTCACAGGCGACGCGGAGCAGCCCTGGAGGGGATGAGCGGGCAGTGGGTCTCCGGCACCACTCAGTAGCCCAGTCCTCGAACAGGGGTCCCCAACCTCCAAGATCTAATACCCAAAGATCTGAAGTGGAGCTGATGCAATAATAACAGAAATAAAGTGCACAATAAACGTAATGCCCTTGAATCATCCCAGAACCCTGGTCGTGGAAAAACTGTCTTCCATGAAACTGGCCTCTGGTACCAAAAGGCTGGGGACTGCTGCTCTACACGGGGCTGCAGCAAAACTGCCCGACCTCCACCGCCCTGTAGGGGAGGCAGTGTCGTTACAACGCGGGGCAGGAAACAAGTCTGCCTGGTGTCCCAGAGGGAGACATAATTCTGTCTCTCAGAGCTGTCTGCTAAACAAACATCCTTGAAAACTCACCCAGAACAAACACCACTGCCTCCGCTCACGAGACTTAGAAATGCAGGAGACCCACAGAAAACGGTCTCCCAAGAAGTCAGAAAAGCCTGTAGACGAGAAGTGGTCACCGAGGAAGACCAATCTGATGAAAAGGATAAGGGGCATTTCCAGCTGACTGAAGACACAAGCTGTGATCTTTCCAGGCATTTCCCCTCTCACTGTGGCCAACATTAGGCCCGGAATCCTGAGCTTATGTGCAGAACATGCCCCCAGGCAGGGGAGGGGGGCGATGGCCCAGAGGATGCTGGGTGGAAGGGAGAATCAGCCTGGAAGGTGTGAGTTGCTTGAAAGTGGTCCAAAAGGAGGCTGACAGTGCAGGGGATGGAGAGCTGCAGGCAGTCCCACAGGGGTGCAGGGCACACAGTCTCCTTCAGCCTCGCTCCCTGGGAAGGTGGAGGAGAGATCGGCCGAGAGACACCCCTGCCCCAGGGCGAGCTCCACGCATCTGTTCTGTGGGAAGCCTGCTCGGTGACGAGAACAATCAAGACCCGGTTCTCAGCCATCTGAACTCACAGAGAGACATCCCAGGGAGAAAACAATCTGAAAGTCCCGCTTCTCTTGGCTTGGGAAGCCCTCTGTGGTTCTGGAAACTCTTCCCGCTCCACAAGGAGCTGCACGATCCTTCGGAGGCTCGGGACCGAGGTTTTCTCGAGTCTGTGCACCAGCGCTGTGCCAGGCAGGCCGAGATGCCACGGGGTAGAAACTTCTTGTTCCTTCATTCGCTTATTCAATATTAAATTCGTTCTAGAATCTAACACACGGGATGGTGACTATAAGGAACAGTAGTGCGTCACATACTTGAAATTTGCAGGGCAGGTCTTTAAAGTTATCACCACACAAGGAAAAAACTGGTTCTCTGAGGTTATGGGTGTATTAGTTGACCTTCTATAGCACTCATTTTGTAACATGTATGTAGATCAAATCATCAGATCGCATGCTTTAAATTTACAAAATGTCATCTGTCGATCATATCTTAATAAAGCTGAGAGAAACAGAAAAAAAAATGATGATTTGTTCATTTGCTGGATAACGAATTGACTCCATTTGCCATCTGCTAAGTATTTTCACTCCATAGGCAATTCAAATTATTGTTTTATAGTAAACTAACAAATATTTTCAAGAAGGATGAAACATTCACATTAATTTTTTAAATATACATGCAATTTTAAAAAATATATACATACATATACAAATTTAAAAAAACACATTTCTCATCATTTTCCTTCATTGATTTATTCCATAAAGCTTTGCCAAATAACAACTATGCACTAGCTGTGATTCTAGGCGTACCAATAAATGAAGAAGACCATTTTTGGAAAAGATAAGTGTCATGAAGAAAACAAGAGTGAGCCCAGGGACAGACACCGACTGGAGGAGGGTTGGCTAAGGTAGGCTGGTGGTGGTGGGGGGGCGGTGCACAGAGAGGAGGTGACACTTGAGCTTAGTTCTGAATGACAAGGAGAAGCAACAAGACATGAATGACCCAGGGTGGAGTCCCCATCAGAAAGAAGAGCAAGTGCAAAGGTCCTGAGGTCTGAAGTGTTCAAAGGGTAGGAAGGAGGCTACTGGGGCGGGAGAGACATGAGCAAGCAGGTGAGAGGCCAGAAATGGCCGCAGTGAGGTAGAAAGAGGCCAGTCTCTGCAGACTTTAATAAAACGCCGTGGGGAAGAGCTCCCATGTGATAGGAGGCTAGGACAGCTTTCAACAGTGGAGTTGTTTTGTCTGATTTATGCTTTAAAAAGCAACCTGGGCAGGAATGAAGGTGAGAAACCAGTTAGAACGACAATGTAGGTTTGTATAAACTATCCTCCATCATTTACGGGACCTGGATAGAAAAACTGAATAAGAAGCCCAGTTCAGTTCAGTTCAGTTCAGTCGCTCAGTTGTGTCTGATTCTTTGCGACTCCATGAGTCGCAGCGCGCCAGGCCTCTCTGTCCATCACCAACTCCCAGAGTTCACTCAAACTCATGTCCATTGAGTCAGTGATGCCATTAACAAGTATTATCTTCTAAAGCAGCAACATAAAAATCTACCAGACAAATGAAATAATACTACCAAAAAAATCTAAAGATGTTTTGTGACAAATCCAAAACAAAATGTATATAGAGAAAAATATGTACTTTTGTCAAAGCACTAAAAAATTAAGAAATAAAAAGCATGCCATGTAGCAATAATGGGAGGTAGCAGTGTTCCATGAACAGATTAATACTGCCAGTAGAGTGATATAGTAAAAAATGACATTTTCTTTTAACGGATTTCATTTACAAATCCAAATGAAAGGAAAAAATTTACCAGAGGTTCTTAAAAATGTTGTATTACTTTCCTGTTGTGATTTTAACAAATTAGAACAAGTATTGTGGCTGAAAATAACATCAGTTCATTATCTCACAATTCTGCTAGTAAGAAGTCATCCAGAAAAGTGTCTTACTGGTTGAAATTAAAATGTCAGCAGGGCTATATGCATTTGCGGAGGCTCTGTTGGGGTGAAGGAGTGAGAATCCATTTCCCTGCTTTTCCCAGTTTGTAAAATCTGCCTACATTCTGCGGATTGTGGCCCCTTCCAATGCACTGCAATATTTACCTGAAAAATGTTCAGACTCTCTGTCATAGCCAGTGATGTGGAATTGTTTTCTGTGTTCTTCCTCTTCTTTTCTTTTAAATGGTTGTTGTGGCTGCATTGTGCACAGCTTGTGGGATTTAAGTTCCCTGATCAGGGATCCAGCCCAGGCTTGTCAGTGAAAGCACTGAGTCTTAACCACTGACTGCCAAGGAATTGTTTTTATATCAACAATACTTCAATTCCTGCTTCTCCTGGTGGTTCAGATGGTAAAGAATCTGCCTGCAATGCAGGAGACCATGGGTTTCATCCTTGGGCTAGGAAGATCCACTGGAGTACAAAATGGCAACCCATTCCGGTATGCTTGCCTGGAGAATTCCACGGGACAGAGAAGCCTGGCTGGCTACCGTCCATGAGGTCACAATAAGTCAGACACCAACAGAGTGACTAACACTTTCACTTTACTTTAATTCAATTCATAGATCATATACAAATATTAATTCTTACGGAATTCTGGTTAGAAGAGCAAAAAAGGATCACCTATTTTCTTATAGAGAACAGAATGTATTTTCTTACATATTCAGTTAATAATATTGGTTAGGATATTCAGTATTCACAGTAATTATTTTCTTCTAATTCCTATTTGATTTTTTCCTTATGTCTCCTATTTCATAATGGTGCAAAGCACCTGCACTTTAAGTCCATAGTAAAGAGCATAACTTTTAATTAACTATGTTGTACATTCTACCAAAAACCCAATGGAGAAAAACAGTATTTAAAGTATACTTTAAAATCATGTTTACACAAGTGGCTTTTAACTTAGCCTTTGAACTTAGACTAAGAGTCACTAAAAAAAAAAAAAATTAGACTTCTTTATTGGTTCTAAAGTCATTGTTTGGGTACTATTTATTTCAAAGGATAGCACATTTTAAGCCTTAAGCCTACAAATGTGATTTATATATATATAAAACATGTAACGCTAACATTTGAATCCTTTTAGATGGGATTATCTGTCCCTGGCTACACAGTCATGACACTCAGTTGTCAATATCTCAAAACAAGCTACTGTAAGCATTTTGTTACCTGGTTAACTCTTGAAGGCATTTGTGTTTTCTTTCCCTTGCCTATTATATTTCTAAATACTACTACAATGAATTGCTATCACCACTTAAGACTGCTAAAACTTAGTCTTTGCTAAGGACTGATTTTTTTTCCTCCATCAATGTCTTCCAAATGTTTATAGTATCACTAAATTTTTTGACCCATTATGACTAGACTATGTGTTTTACTAACACATTATTTTTTTATTTTATTAACACTATATTAATATATAGCACATTTTAAGCCTTAAGCCTACAAATGTGATTTATATATATATAAAATATGTAACGCTAACATTTGAATCCTTTTAGATGGGATTATCTGTCCCTGGCTACACAGTCATGACACTCAGTTGTCAATATCTCAAAACAAGCTACTGTAAGCATTTTGTTACCTGGTTAACTCTTGAAGGCATTTGTGTTTTCTTTCCCTTGCCTATTATATTTCTAAATACTACTACAATGAATTGCTATCACCACTTAAGACTGCTAAAACTTAGTCTTTGCTAAGGACTGATTTTTTTTCCTCCATCAATGTCTTCCAAATGTTTATAGTATCACTAAATTTTTTGACCCATTATGACTAGACTATGTGTTTTACTAACACATTATTTTTTTATTTTATTAACACTATATTAATATATTATGTGTATTATAAAGCATGAACAAATGGACATTAAAATATAGATGAGTTAATAATATAAGTAGAAATAATATTTATATGGTATCCCAGTATGAATATCATTATTCTAGATATTATCTTTTCATTTCTTGTGCCTAATGCCTAGTGAGAAACCTGAAGACCATGATGATGCCCACTGAAATAAATCTTATTGACTTGATGTTGAAATGTTGGTTGTTTGCTTGGATATTCTTCTCAAGTCCTATTTTTAATTTATTAAAATATTCCTTTTTATATCTTTTTGAAAAGGAATGAAGTAGTATAAAATAAGCATTCATACATCGGCTAGATTAATCACATAGTTCAGAATGATGATGATGTGTGTGGGCTCAGTCCTGTCTCATTCTTTTCAACCCTATGCACTGAAGCCAACTAGGCTCCTCTGTCCGTGGGATTTTTCAGGCAAAATTATTTAAGTGCATTGCCATTTCTTCATTCAGGGGTACTTCCTGACCCAGGGGTCAAACCGTCATCTCTTAAGTCTCCTGCACTGGCAGGCAGATTCTTTACCACTGTGCCATCTGGGAAGCCCATATATCTCATAATATTGGAGCTCAAAGAACAATTAAACACTATAATTGCACATGAGAGTAAAATAAGATAAATTTTAAATTATGTTTTCAAGGTCACATTCCTACCTATATATGTCACATCAAACTTAGTACAATGTCTTTGATGATCTTTAGAGCTTTTAATTGGATTTTTATTCTTCAATTGGCTGATACCTTAGGAATAATTTTTGAATACACTCAAACTTGAAAAGACTGCATTCCTTCCAAAATCTAATGGAAGTTTTGAAAGCATTCCATTGATGAAATACAGATCTGTTCTTTTCATAACATTCTAGGCTACAATGTATTGTATTATAATCATGCAATTTAGTGGTTCTTCATCAGGGTTACATATTGAACTACTATCCCGGAAGATATTTTCAAACTCAAAATGCCTAGTCCTTTTGTAAGATAAAAATCACTTGCAGCCTCTTGACATGTGAAAAGAAAATTGAAGGAAAGGAACAGAAAAAAATAAAAAGTTTCTCAGAACAATTTGTAGACATTTCTACTGAAGAGTGAATTGAGTACAGAAACCTGAGGTAATGATTAAAAACCAAAAGTTTAAATCAGTTCTGCTGAGATGGATGAAACTGGAGCCGATTATACAGAGTGAAGTAAGCCAGAAAGAAAAACAATCTGGTATTCCCATCTCTTTCAGAATTTTCCACAGTTTATTGTGATCCACACAGTTAAAGGCTTTGGCATAGTCAATAAAACGACTGAGCTACTTCACTGTCACTTCACTTACTAGCGTGTGAGATGAGTGCAACTGTGCGGCAGTTTGCCCAGGCTCACATAAATATAGGTGGAGGAATGCCCCGAGCATGGGGAGTGTATGCATGTTCAGACGCTTCAGACATGTTGACTCTTTGTGACCCCATGGACTGTAGCTTTCCAGGCTCCTCTGTCCATGGGATTCTCCAGGCAAGAAAACTGGAGTGGGTTGCCATTTCCTTCTCCAGGGGATCTTCCCAACCCAGGAACTGAACCTGCCTCTCCAGGATTGGCAGGAGGATTCTTTACCACTGAGCCACCTGGGAAGCATCCATCTGGAGTACATTAGGGCAGAAACGTCCTTGAAATGGAAGAATATGTATGCCCGAATCTGTAAGCACATCATCCACCTTCAGACCAGCAAGAAGACTGCAGCTATGTATGCAGGAGCCTTCAGACTGGCCTTCTAGAAATAAAAGAGGCAAGATTCACTCATCTATCTGCAAAGGTGTCCTTCCACTCTTGTCCCACTCCCAGAACTTCTGATGGAAGTGACATTCTGACCCACCTGCCTTTTACCATTTGAATCCCCCTGCCCAGCAACGTGGCAGTTTGGGAGCAGAAGTCATTAGCAAACAGGGGAAGAGAAACCAGCCCAGCACATCACTCCCGGAGACCATGTACTGAAACCTCCCGTGTACACAGTGCACGGAGCGAGGTCAGCACTTGCTGCTCCTGGAACCCACAGGCTGGATGGAGAGGCAGATCCTGGACGCGTGTCCCAGGCTCTAATAGTCCTCGACCATCGGAGCGATGCAGGCTGAGGCCAGCACCCGTCATGAGGCAGCCAGGCTGGTGAAATGCACCTGAAGGTCAGGGTCAGGGTCAGGGTCAGAAGCTGGGGTCCTGGCTGGGAAAGCTGCTAGAGCCTGGCTGTCTACGAAGGCCTTAGAGAAGACCTACAGAAGTCTTCCAGGAGGGAGGCCCTGATGGGCAGGCATCTCCCCTGCCCTCTCCAGGGCTGTCCAGCCACGGCTCACAGCCCACCAGGCAGCCCAGCCTCCACCTCCCGCGCATCCTTCCCTCCTAATCTGCTCCTCATTGTTCTCTCCCTAATGACGCCTTTCCAGCCTGTGAAAGGGCCTAAATTATTATTCAAATTTTCCAGGAAAATTGCACACACTTTAGTTGTGTGCACGGGGCCATGGGCATGTTCCCTTGTAACTTCCCCCAGAAGGAGCTTGCCTCACTCTGGCTTTCTGGATCTGAAGCACAGTCACCTCGCAGCTAAGTTTTCCACAGTGAATAGGGCACCCCCAGGCTCTTGAGCTTGCAAACGCTGGGTCATGGGTTAGTCATGAGTTGTGGTTGCAAACAACAAAACTGGTTCATGTGCAAAGAACAGGCCTGCAATGAAAGCGTATCAGAGACTCAGAATTGATTGGAAGTTTCAGAGAGAGGCCCAAACCAGGAGGGCCAGGCAGCTACAACCTCAGCCAAGGTCATCCACTCGGCCATAGAAAAGAATGAAACGATGCCATCTGCAGCAACCTGGATGGACCTACAGATGGTCACACTGAGAGAAGTAAGTCAGAGAAAGAGAAATATCCTGTGATGTCACTTATATGTGGAATCTAAAATACAGCACAAATGAACCTATCTATGAAACAGTAACAGACTCACAAATGTAGAAAACAGACTGCGGTTGCCAAGGGGGAAGGGGAGGCAAGGCCGGTTGGGAGTTTGGGGTTAGCAGACGCAAACTATTATATATACAGACAGATAAATAGCAAGGCTCTACGGTGCAGCACAGGAAACTATAGCAATATTCTGTGACAAACCACAGCAGAAAAGAAAGTGGAAAAGACTGCATATATATCTATAACCAAATCACTCTTGCTGCTGCAAAAATTAGCACAGAATCGTCAATCAACATCAATAGAATAATTTTTAAAAAAGAGAGAGAGAAAGAAAGAGAGACCCAAGAGACATGGCAAAAAGCATTCTTGTTTGGCTGCTGGTCAGAACAATGCAAGGATGAAAGGCATTTTTGAGGATAACCAGGAGATGGGAATGTGGGTTGCATATTGGATGATTCAGAGAATCGTATTTCATTTGTTATAAAAATGGTATCATGATTACGTGGAAATGTTTCATAGCTTTTAGAGATACCTACTGAAACTCCAGTACTTTAGCCACCTCGTATGAAGAGTTGACTCACTGGAAAAGACTTTAATGCTGGGAGGGATTGGGGGCAGGAGGAGAAGGGGACAACAGAGGATGAGATGGCTGGATGGCATCACTGACTCAGTGGACGTGAATCTGAGTGAACTCTGGGAGTTGGTGATGGACAGGGAGGCCTGGCGCGCTGCGATTCATGGGGTCACAAAGAGTCGGACACAACTGAGTGACTGAACTGAACTGAAGTATTTGGGTCTCCCAGGTGGCTCAATGGTGAAGAATCCATCTGCCAATGCAGGAGACACAGGCTCTATTCTTGGGTCAGGAAGATCCCCTGGAAACAGAAATGGCAACCCACTCCAGTAATCTTGCCTGGGAAACCCCATGGACAGAGGAGCCTGGTGGGCTATAGTCAATGGGATCATAGAGTTGGACACTACTGAGCAACTAAACAGCCTCAACAACTGAAGTACTTAAGTGTGAATAAATGACCATACTTTAAAACACTTCAGCCAAAAAGAAGCAGATGACAAATGTGCCAACATGTGAGCAATTGTGTAAATCTAGGGAATGTCCATGGCCACTAAACTCACCACTTCTCCCTACTTCTCTGTATAATTGCCATTATTCATAATAAAAAATTACGTTTAGGAATAACAAAGGGAAGAAAACATAACAGCATCCTCCAACAGGGCTGTTGTGGGAATTACAGCTAATGAATAAAAAGCGCTTATCCCACTGCCTGACACATGGTCCTTAATAACTGCTTCTCAAGCATTTCCAGTCTTTTCACTGAAGGGCAGAGCACAGCAAGAATATTAACAATTAAGGAATGGAATGGCAACTCACTCCAGGATTCTTGCCTGGGAAATCCCATGGACAGAGGAGCCTGGTGGGCTACATAGAGTCCATGGCGTTGCAAAGAGACATGACTAAGCCTGCACGTGTGCGTGGCCTGAGCCATTGCCAAGGAATGAAAAGCAGACCAGAGTCACGGGCTTTTAAAATGTGCACAGCTGGGTGCAGATGGAAACTTATATCCTGGAGTATTAGTACTTTTTTCTTTTTTTTAAGGAGTTGGCTGGGTGCAGATGGAAGCTTATATCCTGGTGTATTAGTGCTTTTTTCTTTTTTTTAAGGAGTTGGCTGGGTGCAGATGGAAACTTATATCCTGGAGTATTAGTACTTTTTTATTTTTTTTAAGGAGTTGGCTTTTAAACTGATCCTTTCTTTTTATTTATTTATTTGGTTGGGTGCACAAGGTCTTAGCTGTGGCACGTGGGATCTAGTTTCCTGACCACGGATTGAACCCAGGCCTCCTGCACTGGGAGCACAAAGTCTTAGCCACTGAGCCACCCCAGAAGTCCCTAATTACTTTTTTCTATGAAGGGGATCAGTCCTGGGTGTTCTTTGGAAGGAATGATGCTAAAGCTGAAATTCCAGTACTTTGGCCTCCTCATGCGAAGAGTTGACTCAGTGGAAAAGACCCTGATGCTGGGAAGGCAGGAGGAGAAGGGGAAGACAGAGGATGAGATGGCTAGATGGCATCACCAATTCCATGGACGTGAGTTTGAGTGAACTCTGGGAGTTGGTGATGAACAGGGCGGCTTGGCGTGCTGTGATTCATGAGCTCGCAAAGAATCAGACACTGAACCAACCCACTGAACTAAGCAAACTGGGTCTCCTCCCTGAGAAAAGGTGGCTCTGATGCACCCTCTAGTGGTGCCATGTAGTAACTGTTCCCTGTTGAGTGGCTGAGCCTGAGTTGAAAATAAATCTGCTTAAGTAATGTATTAACACTAGGCTGTCATTTTCCAGTTTATTGTGATCCATACAGTCAAAGGCTTTGGCATAGTCAAAAAAGCAGAAGTTTTTCTGGAACTCTTTCGCTTTTTCTATGATCCAGCAGGTGTTGGCAATTTGATCTCTGGTTCCTCTGCCTTTTCTAAAACCAGCTTGAACATCAGGGAGTTCACTGTTCACGTACTGCTGAAGCCTGGCTTGGAGAATTTTGAGCATTACTTTACTAGCATGTGAGATGAGTGCAATTGTGCTGTAGTTTGAGCATTCTTTGGCATTACCTTTCTTTGGGATTGGAATGAAAACTGCCCTTTTCCAGTCCTGTGGCCACTGCTGAGTTTTCCAAATTTGCTGGCATATTGAGTGCAGCACTTTCACAGCATCATCTTTCAGGATTTGAAATAGCTCAACTGGAATTCCATCACCTCCACTAGTTTTGTTCGAAGTGATGCTTTCTAAGGCCCACTTGACTTCACTTTCCAGGATGTCTGGCTCTAGATTAGTGATCACATCATCATGATTATCTGGGTCATGAAGATCTTTTTTGTATAGTTCTTCTGTGTATTCTTGCCACCTCTTCTTAATATCTTCTGCTTCTGTTAGGTCCATACCATTTCTGTCCTTTATCGACCCCATCTTTGCATGTTGACTCATTGGAAAAGACTCTGATGCTGGGAGGGACTGGGGGCAGGAGGAGAAGGGGACGACAGAGGATGAGATGGCTGGATGGCATCTCTGAATTAATGGATGTGAGTCTGAGTGAACTCTGGGAGTTGGTGATGGACAGGGAGGCCTGGTGTGCTTCGATTCATACGGTCACAAAGGTCGGACACGACTGAGCGACTGAACTGAACTGAACTGTCATTTTCCAGAGTTAGTGGTGGAGCTTTGTGGTTTGACTGGCCTCTTTCCCAAGAGCCAGGGGTGGCCTTCCAGCCTCTGGCTGACCACCATTTTCTAAAATAATTTGGAGCAGCACAGGTTGAGGAGAAAGGCCACAGCATTACTGGGTCGGTGGTAGGCATCTGGGGACCTTATAAGGGTTTCTAGTGAAATTACGTGACTTGAAAATATGCCTGCGATGAGAGTTGCTGACCCGCTTCTAGAACCTCATCATTAGCTCAGGGCAACGTTTCCATGGAAATCAACCCTGAATACTCATTGGAAGGACTGATGCTGAAGCTGAAGCTCCAGTACTTTGGCCACCTAATATGAAGAAATGATTCATTTGAAAAGACCCTGATGCTGGGAAAGATTGGCAGGAGGAGAAGGGGATGACAGAGGATAAGTTGGTTGGATGGCATCACTGATTTAATGGACAGGAATTGGAGTAAACTCAGGGAGACAGTGGAGGAGCCTGACTTGCTGCAGGCCATGGTGTTACCAAGTGTCAGACACAGCTGTTCAGTCTAAACAACAATGTCTCCATCCCCATAGACTGGCAAGCTAGCCACAGTAGCAAAGACACCAAGGGCATTGGCTGCCCACACAGGCTGCTTGAATTTGAGCAGTGATGGGCTGACACCAATGGAAGAAACTTACGCTCATAATAATAACAGCAGCAGCAGCACCAGTTAGCGAGTCTTCACTGTGTCGGCCAGCTGATCCAAAGGAGCCCAGAAGCCTCGTGTGAAGATAGAGGAGCAGGGAGCAGAAGGAACCGGAGCCCTGGAACCACCGTGATCTGGAGGAGATCCGCTCTGATCTGGATCGCAGCTGTGGACTCCTCCATTCAGAAATAAACATGCACCGTTTTTGAGTCACAGCACGCTTGGGGTCACCACACAGATGCTCAGGGCTCTGGAAGAAAGCCGTGTTGCCGGGGCAGAGAAATAGTGACTGTGGAGAAACTCTTATCCCTCTCTGCCCTTGTGGACACTGCCTGTGCTCAAGACCTCAAACAAGACTTCAAATAGTAAGGCTGGAGTCCCACTGACAGACTTCCCCAGCAGCTCAGTAGTAGAATCCACCTGCACCGCAGAAGCCGCAGGGGACACGGGCTTGATCCCTGGGTTAGGAAGATCCGATGGAGAAGAGAAAGGCAACCCACTCCAGTATTCTTGCCTGGAGAATTCCATGGACAGAGGGACCTGGCAGACTGCAGTCCATGGGGTCTCAAAGAGTCGGACATGACTGAAGCGACTGAACACACACACACACACACACACACACACACACACACTGAAAGTCAGACCCAGCCCACAGGCAGACATAGAGAACTCCGCCCCACCAGCGCTGGCCCTTTGGGGCCTTTGGACCCCCACTCTCGCCCGACGTCCACACCCCTGATGGGCTGACATGACTGTCCCTCCTTCTCACTTTCTCTCCATTCTCTGTGCAGCTGCTCCAGCCACGTGGGGGCTGTCCACGGGCCACCCGCCCCACTCCCTGCCACTGGTTCTCAGCAATGGCCTTGCCCTCCAGTGCCCTGAAATATGGAAGGAGTATCTCCTTTTCCTCATTTCCCATTCGTTCCTCAACGTACTACCGCCTTCCTCCACTGCAGCTCCCTGAGAGTGGAAACCGAACAGCCACTTTCTAGTCCTCGTCTCTCTGGACCTTCCTCTGCATTCGGTGCCATGGGGTCCCCTGCCCCCTTTGTGGATGCCACACTCTTCTGAGCTCCCTCCGTCTCATCCCCTCTGCCACCACTTTAGATACTGATAGAGAGATCCCTGGGCACAAGTGGGGCCCTCAGTAATGAGATGATAACGCTGAGGTTTGTGAAGGAAAGAAGGATGTCTTGGTGAAGAATATCAGGGAGGAGGGACAGGCTTGGTTTTGAGTGTTCAGTCTTTGAGGGTGTTGAAAGCTGCTGCCCATTTCTTCCTCGCATTTCCCATCCATCTTTAGTCCTTGGTGCATCCTCTGCTTAGAAAGTGCCTAAGAATCTGAACTATGCCCAGATTGGGACTAAGAAGCAAGGTCCCTGGGGGCGATTCTTTAAGAGAAACAGAGAGATGGTCACATGAACGGCTAGTTAGTCAGCCTCGCTTACTGGGATGGGAAAAAACAGGCCTAAAGGGAAAATTCTATGACTGGGAGGAGAAAGCACTGACCGCGTGGACAGATCATCTCCCTACAGGACCTAAGCTTCGTAGAAGGTCCCAGAGGCTATTTTTAGTGAGTTGTGATGGAGACCTATTGAGGTTGCAGGTTTTTTGCTAGATAACGGCCCTCTAGCCCACAGCTGGCTCCAGCTGCCTCCTCTATGGGCAACAGAGTCTTGGGGTGCAAGGGGAGTGTCTGCCACTGTCTCTGTCCCTTGGGGACATGGTTCTGATCTTGACCCAGAGAGCATGAACGACTCATGACTGAGCGGGACTTTATACCTCCCCTTGACCAGAAATGGAGGGAGACCGTCCTGGGTGCAGAAACTCTAGGATCAGAGCTTTAGGCTGAAGTTGCTACAGGCGACCACAGCCACATCGAAGCTTCCCACGAGATGGCAGTGTTGGGACACCCCAGTCCTCACACTTGGCCCTGTTTCAGGTAAGTACCAGAGACTTCTTACCAGGCTCGGTAAGTACCAGAGAAAGAAATGAAGCGGAGTTGGGATTTCTGGAGCTGATAACCCCTGGGCCTGAGTTTTATTTGAATAATTGACTATAAAGTAACTATTAAACTACTAGTTGAAAGGAAGAGAACTATGATTATTTAAGATTCAGCAACTTGGGAGTTCCTTGGTGGTCCACTTTCACTACTGGGGCCTCGGGTTCGATCCCTGGTCAGAGAACTAAGATCCTGCAAGCCGAGGGGCACAGCCAAAAGAAAACAATGTTTGATTTAAAAATATAAAGTCAAACCTAGAGGGGTGGGAAGGGGTGGGAGGTGGGAGGGAGGGTCAAGATGGAGGGGACATATGTATACCTACGTCTGGTTCATGTTGATGTACGGGAGAAAGCAACTCAACATTGTGAAGCAATTATCCTCCAATTAGAAATAAATAAATTAATAAAATAAAACAACTCTTCTTTATCAAACCGCTTTACTAAAACTGTGGTGAGAAAAATATATTCCTTTCAAGATGAGAGATTTTGTTTTGATATTGTCCTTAGACAGAATGTCTAATTTGATATTGTCCTGGGCTTCCCTGGTGGCTCAGCTGGTAAAGAATCTGCCTGCAATGCAGGAGACCTGGGTTCGATCTCTGGGTTAGGAAGATCTCCTGGAGAAGGGAAAGGCTACCCACTTCAGCATTCTGGCCTGAAGAATTCCATGGACGTGTAGTCCATGGGGTTGCAAAGAGTCGGACACAACTGAAACTTTAACTTCAGTTAGGCAGAATGAACCTCGTGCAAATGGGGGCTACCCTGGAATTTCTGGACACTTTCACTTCCTGAAGTGAATGGCTCCCTGAATAGCTCACTTAGCCAAGGGCTAGGCAGCAAAGTGGCCTACAAGTAGGGCTCTGGGGCCCACACATCTGCACTTAAACTCTGGCCCCACCACCTACAGAACAGTCCTCGCTCACCTCTGCAGGACTGATTTTCTCATCTATAGGAAGGAAAAGGGGTCCCATCTTGCTGAGCGTTTGTTGGAAAGCACGTGAATGAGTTATCTGCCTGGCGGACAGCTCTCCTCAGTAGCTGATGGCCATGTACTTGGTAGCTCTTAACTCTGAGTGCTCACTGGCACCTCCAGGAGGATTTTCTAAATGATTAATTCCCACTGCAAATCAAAGTCATGATGAGGTATCACCTCACATCCTTTAGGATGGTTATTATCAAACAATAACAACAAAAACACACAAAGAGAAAATGGCAAGTGTTGGCAAGAAATGTGGAGAAACCAGAATTGTGGAGCATTGCTGATGGGAAAGTAAAATGGGGGTGCTGCCATGGGGGACAGACTGGCAAGTCCCCCTCAGTCACACACAGAATGGGGTCCAGCAATTCCACTCCTAGGGACATACAACGAGACTGAAAGTAGGGACTCAGAGAGGCACGGGCATACCCATCCTCGTAGCAGCGTATGGTTATTATCAAACAATAACAACAAAAACACACAAAGAGAAAATGGCAAGTGTTGGCAAGAAATGTGGAGAAACCAGAATTGTGGAGCATTGCTGATGGGAAAGTAAAATGGGGGTGCTGCCATGGGGGACAGACTGGCAAGTCCCCCTCAGTCACACACAGAATGGGGTCCAGCAATTCCACTCCTAGGGACATACAACGAGACTGAAAGTAGGGACTCAGAGAGGCACGGGCACACCCATCCTCGTAGCAGCGTTATCCACAACAGCCAGGAGATGGAGACGACCCAATGTCTGTCCACAGATAAGTGGATAAGCAAACGTAGGACAGACATATAACGGAACAGTGTTCATCCTTAAAAAGGCAAGATTCTTACACATGCAAAGCATGCATCAACTCTGAAGACATGCTGGGCAGAAGAAGGGAGACACCAGAGGTCTCTAGACACTGTTGTATGATTCCACCTACAGAAGTCAAGTCATAGAGGCAGAAAGAAAGGGGAAGGGTGGGTACAAGAGCTGGGGGAGCGGGGGCATTTACTGATGAATGGGGACAGAGATCCAGCTTTGCGAGATCAGAAGGATTCGAGAGCTGGATGGTGGTGATGGCTGTACCACAGCCTGTGTGTGTACTTAATGCCACTGAACTCTAGATGTAAGAGTGGTTAAAATGGGGACTTCCCTGGTCCAGTGGCTAAAATTCTGCACTCCCAGGGCAGGGGGCCCAGGTTCGATCCCTGGTCAGAGAACTAGATCCCACATGCCACAATTAAGAGTTTTTGTGCCTTAGCTAAAGATCTTTGTGCCTTAACTAACACCTGGTACAGCCAAATGGAGGCTTCCCTTGAAGCTCAGTCAGTAAAGAATCTGCCTGCAATGCAGGAGGTCTGGGTTCGATCCCTGGGTTGGGAGGATACCCTGGAGAAGGAAATCTCCAGTATTCTTGCCTGGAGAATCCCATGGACAGAGGAGTCACAAGAGTCAGACACGACTTAGAGACTAAAGCACCACAGACAAATAAACATAATTTTAAAGGTGGTTAAAAATGTAAATTTTATGTCAGGTGTACTTCACCACAGTTTTTAAAGCTTATTTTTACAATCGTTCAAAACTATTTCAAAAAGAAGAAAGAACAAACCGGAATGACAGGAGTACACATTTGTAGAGTAGAAGAGGCTAATTAGGTAAACCTCCTGCCTCCAGCCCCGTTAGTTAATTCAATTATCGCTTTACAGTGCCCTAAGTGAGCTGTAAGGCTCACCCAAGTGCTGCCAGCTTTATGGGGTCTGCGGGCACTTTACGAGCTGCCTCAGCTCGCAAGTGTCAAATTGGGGCTGTATGGACAGATAAAAGGAAAATCGGCTGCTGGAATCGAGGCCTTTCCCTGCGATATCTTTATACTGTGCTATAAAAGCCTATCACACTTAATTTAAGGAGTGAAACTGTTGACATCTCTTTCAATTGCTAATCTTTAGGAAACGATGAGTGGAATACTATTTGAAATGAATAACTGCTTGCTTTATTGGCGAGTAGTAAAAATCTAATAGTTGGCAAAACAATATGGTGTTGACTCTTCAAGATAGGCGGGTTTATTAGCGGGAGCACCAGGAGCGTTAACAGTCCGCTCGGCCCTCACCTCC
>SJYC01018580.1:0-54121 GCA_006408675.1 Madoqua kirkii
GGTAAAAGTCCCTGCAGAGCAGCCTGGGAGAAACACACGGAATAGAGCAGCACTTTTTACTTCACCCACAGACACTGCAAGTGCCAAGAACGGCTCATGCGAGGCCACTGCCCTCCAGAAACACCACAAGCAGACAGGGCCTACGAGGCCGCTGCTAAGCCCCACTGTGGGTTCTGGGCTTCCTGCAGGCAGACCTGGGCACTCTGCCCAGGTGGTCCAGCCTGCCTTGAGTTGAGGACAAAAAATCACATCCACGCTTTGCACACAGGTGGGGCCGGGGCACGTGGTCCAGAATCTTTGGTGCTCACACTCCTGCTGCTGAGACAGTGACACAGCTGGGAGCCGGGCCCCGAGTTCAAAGGTGGCGGGGCCCCTGGACCAAGCCCCGCTGCTAGGCCTGCCGATCACTCACGCCAAGAGAGGCGCCTTATCTCCTGAACTTTCAGCCTGTTAATTCCAACCACGGTACATATCACTCAACTTTAGGCAATAAAAGAGGGGAAAAAAAAAAGTGTTTATCTGCTATGGCCAAAGCCAGACTCTCCCAGATGACTCTTCTGCAGAACTATTTCCTTGTTCTCCGTGTCCCCGTCTCTCCGGTCAAGGCCAGTCAAAGCTCAAGCCTCGCCCAGTGGCCTGAGAACTTGGCCTTGTCACCAGGCCAGTGAGAAAGCCCTGAACCCAGTGACCTGACTCAGGGGGTTGCCACCGAGGTCGGGAGCAGGTGCAAAGGGCAGCGCTGGCCCCCAGGCTCCCTGTCCCATCAACAGAGAGGTACTGGTCAGCGGGGATTCCAAACCACTGACGTTATCTCGGGATCCCGCTGTAGGCCTAAT
Source organism: Madoqua kirkii (assembly GCA_006408675.1). Taxonomy (NCBI): domain Eukaryota; kingdom Metazoa; phylum Chordata; class Mammalia; order Artiodactyla; family Bovidae; genus Madoqua; species Madoqua kirkii. The sequence goes on from SJYC01018580.1 coordinate 837, forward strand.
GCCTCAGGAGGCCACCACCTGACCCTGGGTGATACGCAGACCCCCAAGGGGCAGCCAGACTGCAGTCGGGCCAGGTGACACCAGAGCCACAAAGCTCACCCGAGCAGCCACCCACTCCGCCCAGCAACGGCCTGTGGGCTGCGAGGGAAGCCACATGGTCACTTCTTCCCAGTGACCCTGGAGAGAAGGGACAGACAGGGGATGAGGACTCCGTGTCTGGGGGGCCGTGCCCCTGACCAGAGTGGCTCCCAGGCCAGCAGGCTCGGCCCAGCTAGCAGACATGCAGGAGGGGGGTGGCAGGGGCCGGGGGCCCCACTGGTTGCTTCTCAGCACAGCAGCCTCAGGGACGCATCCCTCTTGGTGCCGCTGCTCCATTGCCAGCCTCGTCAGAGGCAGAAAAGTCTTCTCCTGGCCCTTTCTGTGAAGGGAGCCTACTGGCAAGGACTGAGCTGCTCAGATACAGGCTGACCGGGGATCCCATCTCAGTGGACACCTTCTCACAGCATGCCCACATGTCAACCGCCTCCACTGAATCGTGGTTTGGCAGCCTCATTTTTCCCAGAAGCGGCATTATTTGGCCACATGTATATGACATATATGAGGCTTCCCAGGTGGCTCAGTGGTAAAGAATCTGCCTACAAGGCAGGAGGTATGAGAGGTGCGGGTTCAATCCTTGGGTCAGAAAGATCTTTGGAAGAGGGCATAGCAACCCACTCCAGCATTCTTGCCTGGAGAATCCCATGGACAGAGGAGCCTGGTGGGCTATAGTCCATGGGGTTGCAGAATCAGACACAACTGAGCACAAGCATAAAACATAATATGACATATTATATATATATATATATGACAGCATCTCTGAAGAAAGCAGAGACCCCACTGGCGCTTCAAGAAGAGCATTGTTTCAGGGAAGAGTGCCAGAAATGGCCACCTTTGAAGATGCATAGAATGCACCCCAAAGAGCCGAGCACCAGAAGGTTGAGGGGCTGGAAGATGCTGGGTGTGTGGGCTGGCTCCTTGGCACCAGCAGCCCCAGTGGGGGGACTCGAGTCACAGCCAGGGCTACCAGACTTGGGGGCACATCAGATACACTTCATGGCAAATAGATGGGCAAAAAGTGGAAATAGTGACAGAGTTTATTTTTTTGGGCTTTAAAGTCACTGTGGACAGTGACTGCAGCCACAAAAGATATTTGCTCCTTGGGAGAAAAGCTATGACAAACCTAGACAGTGTATTCAAAAGCAGAGTAGTTACTTTGGTGACAAAGGTCCGTCTAGTCAAGGCTATGGTTTTTCCAGTAGTCATGTATGGATGTGAGAGTTGGACTATAAAGAAAGCTGAGCACCAGAGAATGGATGCTTTTGAATTGCGGTGCTGGAGAAGACTTTTCAGAGTCCCTTGCAAAGACCCTGATGCTGGGAAACACTGAGAGCAGGAGGAGAAGGGGATGACAGAGGATGAGATGGTTGGATGGCATCACCGACTTGATGGACATGAGTTTGAGCAAGCTCCAGGAGATGGTGAAGGACGGGGAAGTGCAGTCCATGGGGGTCACAGAGAGTCAGACATGACTGAGCGACTGGACAATGACAACAACCTATATATCTTGGTACCTCCTCACTCGGCAGCCAGCAGCATCTACTTCCGGTGCTGATGCTGCCAGGGCATTAATGATGCTGTAAAATAATAAGGCTCGGGGCAGCCCGCACGAGAGTGAGCACTTGATAAAAGGGAGATTTACAGCCACATCCATCAGTTTAATTATCTTTTACTAGGGTTTAAACTTAGGAGTAATACTAATCTCTATTTAGCATGGTTTACAGGATCTATGGACACTTTACAATCTTCCTCTACTCACAAGTGTCAAATTATGGCAATATTGATAAAACGGAGTAAACAGCGAGTGAGACAACCCCAGAACAGGCTAATACTCTTTTTACTGCACCGTAAAAGCCTATTACTCTCTGATTTCGGGTGAAAATTTGTGGCCAATAATCTGAGTTGATAATGTTTTGGAAACAATCGCACAGATGATAAAAGCTGCCTTCTCCTTCAACACCCCCACCCAGCCCCAATCTCAGCCCAGCCTCCTCCTCAGACTCGTCCATAAAAAGACAGGGACGCAGGGCCCGAGCCAGAGGCTGTCAGGCAGTCCGCAGCCGCGGCGCAGGGCCTGAGGGTCCTGGGAGGCCTTGGTGGCTGTTCAGGGACAGAGACGCATGCACCCCACGGCCCCAGCTGCCCTCCTCTCAAGCTTCCACCCACCCCCACCCCCGCCCGCACGGGCCTCCTGCAAGGAAACCACCTTCCAGAGGTCTTCACAGGAATCTGCACTTTTGAGGGTCGAGGAGGAAGGAGTAGCCTGCAAGATGATCCTGGACACAGCACCCGGGGACCACCTCCAGCCGATGATGTGGCCCCAGCAAAGGGCCCTCGGGCCAACACCCCCAAGGAACCACTGTGTAACCCGGAGTCTGGTCTCTTTCTCATTCACTCACTTTGCCGTTGGCTCAATATTCCCCAGTGGCGTCTGCTGATGTTGTTCAGTCACTCAGTCATGTCCACCTCTTTGCCACCCCACGGACTGCAGCATGCCAGGCTTCCCTGTCCTCTACTATCTCCCGAAGCCTTGCTGAAACTCACGTTCATCAAGTCGGTGATGCCAACCAACCATCTCATCCTCTGTCACCCCCTTCTCCTCCTGCCTTCAATCTTCCCCAACATCAGGGTCTTTTCCAATGAGTCAGCTCTTCACACCAGGGGTACTGGAGCTTCAGCTTCATCATCCGTGCTCGGCACTCTCTATCTGGATCTCCTGTGCTTCCTAGACTGACTTGCTTGGAACCAAGACCCCCCCACACACCACCACCACCCCAGCAAACACAGCAGGGCTTTCAAGCCGAAGCTCCCTACTGGGAGGATGGCACTCATCAGAGTTGCTGGCCGGTTCTGGACAGAGAGCAGGAGAGTTCTGTGCCCCCTTCTCCACCCCGGGGCTTCCCCGGGGTCCTGGGTCCCCGCCTTAGTCTGGGATGGCGGCCTTAGGCCTGCGCCATCTCCAGCCCCACACTGCCTCGACCGCTGGGCCCAGGCTGGAGCTCAGGGAAGGGAAGCCCTGGCTGCAGGCTTGAGTTTTTGGCATCGAGTTTGTCCCCTAGACCTGAAACCACGCCTGTGCTCCTTGGTTCTGCTGCTGCGCCCATGTCCTGATCCAAACAGGGCATGGTGGCTGGAGATGTGGGAGAGGGGGTGGGGAGAGGGGGCGCTGGGCCCCACCCACAGCACACAGCAGGCCCCTGAGGACGGCCTGGTGCCCCCACCGCCACCAGGACACTCTAAACACTTTTAGGACTGCTGTGGAAGCAGTACACGTCCACAAATATGAACCCCAGTCCTTCCAAACACAAGTCTCCGCCAACCACAAGTCTCCACGACATCATAGTTGTGAATCAGAAACCACTCCTGATTTGGCAGCCAAAGAAATGAGCTCCTGGAACTCCTCTGAGTCACAGTTAATCGATTAGCACCATGGAATGACTTGCCTTCTCCACGAGTCTTTACGAAAATCACAGGAACATGTAATATTGATAGAAGCGTCTCGTAAACTGTAAGGTGCTGTAACAACAGCAACAATGACATCCCCCAGCAGTTACTCACTAAGTGCCAGGTGTCAGGATGAGCATCTCATACAGATTAACTCCTTACAATTACACCTCCAAATCCCTATGCCCAATGTATTAGTCACTTAGTCACGTCTGACTCTTTGTGACTCCATGGACTGCAGCCCGCCAGGCTCCTCTGTCCATGGAATTTTCCAGGCAAGAATGCTAGAGTGGGTTGCCATGCCCTCCTCCAGGGGATCTTCTCGACCCAAGGATGAACCCACATTTTTTTGCATCTCCTGCTTTGATTTCCCTGATAGCTCAGTTGGTAAAGAATCTACCTGCAAGGCAGGAGACACCAGTTTGATTCCTGGTTGGGAAGATCTGCTGGAGAAGGGATAGGCTACCCACACCAGTGTTGTTTTGCTTCCCTTGTGGCTCAGCTGGTAAAGAATCTACCTGCAATGTGGGAGACCTGGGTTCCATCCCTGAGTTGGGAAGATTCCCTGGAAAGGGGAACAGCTACCCACTCCAGTATTCTGGCCTAGAGAATTCCATGGACCATATAGTCCATTGGATCACAAAGAGTCAGACACAACTAAGCAACTTTTACTTTCAACTTTTTTTTCAACTTTTGTATCTCCTGCATTAGCAGGCAGGTTCTCTACCATCTGAGCCACCAGGGAAGCCCCTGTGAGGGAGATCCTGTTACTATGACCTCATTTTAATGAAGTTGATGCCAAGGCTAGGAGAGGCAAAGGGACTCAGGGTCACACAGCTGGTGAAGGAGAGGTGGCCCAATGCCACTGCTGCCCCTAAAGTGTGGCGGTAGGGCTGCACGGCTTGGGTAATGGTCATGTGGTCAGGGCAGCCACCTGGCCTGGTGGCTGCAGGAACCAGAGTCAGATGGGAGTCAGAGAGCCAGCCCTCTGCCAACATGGCCTTCTGGATCAAAGTATAAAGATACACCCCTCTTCAGAGTTCTGAAGTTCCCCAGAGCTGAGCCAAGCAAAATATCTAGATACTAACCTGCATGTATGCATGCTCAGTCATGTCTGACTCTTTGCAACCCCACAGACTGTAACCCATCCAGCTCCTCTGACCTTGGGATTCCCCAGGCAAGAATACTGGAGCGTGCTGCCATGCCCTCCTCTATGGGATCTTCCCGACCCAGGGATCGAACCCAAGTATCCTGCAGCTGTTGCACTGCAGCCGGATGCTTTACATTGAGCCACTGCGGAAGGCCTGGGTACTACCCTAGCTTCCCCCAGTTTTGAAACTGGTGCGAAAGGGGTGCAGTGGGGGCCGTAGGGGCCGGAAGACCTTGTAACTCATCTGGGCAGGGTGACTTGTCCAAGGTCACACAGCAGAGGGGAGGGTGGAAGTCAGCTCTCTCCCTTTGTGGCTCGGGGCTCGTCCAGCCAGCCAAGCCAGCCTTCGCAAGATGAGCCGCATCCCGCATCAGGGCCAGTCAGAGCATCCAGATCAAATGCCAATTCCAGGCCACCCTAGCTTTCTGCTGGCCAGGAATCTGCACTTTCAACAGATCTATTCTCCTTGCACACCTTGTTCCCAAGAAGGTGATATGCACCCAGCTCTGCTTTGGGAGGCCTCTGCCGCTTTGTGGACCAGAGGCCAAGGGGCTGGTTTCCAACCAGCTTCTTCCTGAGTTAACTGTAAGTGCAGCAGTGCAGAAGAGGCTGACACCGCCAGGGAAGTAAACCTACTCCCAGGCACACACTGCTGCTTCTGAAATCTACACACGAGTCTCTTTAAACCGCCTTTCCTTTCTTTATTTTCCGAAGTCCTTTTCCAGGTGACTTTTCTTGTATCTTTTCAAGCCCGACCCAACCCAAGGCTGGTCCTTCAGTCCCTGTGACAAACTCACGCCCCCTGAGAAGCATTTACAGAACATGGGTGTGCTTTTACCCTCCCAAATGTGACTCAGAAGACAGAGCCCTGGCTTGAGCTTGTGCCCAGAATGGGGAAGGGCCGTGTTTCCATGCTGGAACCATCTCCATGTGAACACCTGTGCCCGGATCCTGGCGCTGGGGGAGAGCTGAAGGGGTGGCTCAGAAGATACCCGCGTCTCCTAGAGCAGGGTCCAGATAAGCCTGCAGGACAGGGGGCACATGGCGTGACCCTGGTGATGCAATCACCAGCACTGCCATCCAGGGCTCTGCAAACCTGAGCACTGAGGGAGGGGAGAGTCACGGTCAATCAGAGGGCTGATCCACAAACTCGCTTTCATGGGGGTTCATTTATCAACTCGCTTTCCAAGAGCCCTCAGGACACACAGCAGGTGCAAGTGTGTTTGAAACAGAGATGAAAAGGAGAAGACGCAGAGCTGTGGAATGGTGGGGAGGGCACGCCAACAGAGAAAGATCAGGGAGCTCAGGGCAAAGGGAGACCCACGGGCTTGGGAGAAGGGAGCCGGGAAGGATGGAAACCCCAGTCCAGGAAAGGAGAGCTGTCCTCGCAGGTTCTCTCAGGGTCTGCTTGCCAGCCCTTCTAGAACAAGGTGGATGATAAAGCGGCCCCTTAATAGCAGAGTAGACTTCGGCAGCTGTAAAGCATCACCCATATGTGTGTGTCACTACCGGAACATACCAGAACATTCCTGATACTTTTAGAGCCAATCCCAAAACAGGCAGGGCCACCCATCTGGCTGGAGAACCCACTCCAGTACTCTTGCCTGGAAAATCCCATGGCTGGAAGAGCCTGGTAGGCTGCAGCCCATGGGGGTCACTAAGTCGGACATGGCTGTGCAACTTTACTTTCACTTTTCGATTTCATGCATTGGAGAAGGAAACGGCAACCCACTCCAGTGTTCTTGCCTGGAGGATCCCAGGAATGGGGGAGCCTGGTGGGCTGCCGTCTATGGGGTCACATAGTCGGACACAACTGAAGTGACTTAGCAACAAGCCATCTGGCCTGACATCACAGCCAGGAGCAGAGGGGCTGGGTGAGCCATAGAGAAAGCAGGTGGACGAGGAGCTGGGCATTGCTGGAAAATCAGAAAAACTTCTTTTGACACAGGAAAGAATTGGCTCCTCCGTCTCAAGAAAAAGAGAGGTTTCTGATAAAAGGAAGGTTCCAATTGGCAGCAGTCATGCTCGAGGCAATGGTAGCCAAATGTCAACAATGGCTAGAAACAGTCAATATCATTCCTCTCCATGAACACATAAATATACTAGAGATTTATTTGACCGTAAATTATTTCCAAGCACACATTTTTCCTTTTTTTCCATTGCACGTATTTTAAAATCTGTGTCACATGTATCAGCATGTGGGGTGGGGGGATGGTAGCACACAGATAATTTTCAATCTGTAAAACATACATTTAAAAAAAATTCTGAAAATGTGAAAGAGAAACAGTGATTGATTTGAACAGTGATTGGGGTGGGAATTGCTTGGGAGGTGCGGTTGGTCCCACAAATGATGCAGGAGACAAAGGGCTCCAACCAGCAAAGAAAAAGCCCACCGCCGCCCCCCCAACCCCTGTCCAGCCCAAGGTGTTTGCCGTGTGCATGGAGGCAAAAAGTCAGTTTGGGATTCCGCCCGATCTTATCCACCCAATCTTATCAGGTGGTAAATCTGTCCTTTGATCTTGTCAACAATGTGGAAGGTTGGAGACAGCTGCCACCACCCCAAGTCAGCAGGGCCTCACCATGGCCTCATAAAACATTTATGAAACCTGTAATAAACAGGCCTGATAAGGAAGAGGGCTCAAGATTTCAAAACTCAGCAGCTACAGAGAAAATGCCCTTCTCTGCCTCCAAGGTTCCTTTATTTGAAGAACAAACACAAACCATCAATTCCCACTGGCCATAAAGTTTCTGAGCAAAGAGTTTCACCAAGCCCTGAGATTAGCAGAATTTGTTCGGAGCCTTACCCATAAGGGAAAAACCATCCCCCCGCCCTGCCGCCTGAAATTCTCTGAGCTGATACAGGCACCAGGGCGGCCGGGCAAGACAGAGGGAGGGGGCCAGAGCAACAATAAAAATTCAGTCACGAAGAAATAAAGAGTCATTTGATGCCACAAAGTAAACTAATATTCTATGATTGAGTTTAGAAAAGAGAAGAGTAGCATTTTCATGGCCCCATCACAAAATATAACTTTGTTAATATTTATTTTAACTTCTGTTTTCTTTTCTGGGAAATTAATGGCATTCTCTGAGTTTAGCAGAAGTAGAGAGTCCTCACAACTCCCCCACTGTCCAGGAGCTTTCTTAGTTGACTTTACTGGGCAGGTGTTAGGTGAGTGGCTGAACCCACAAGTCTTCAAAAAATCTAGAAATAAAGCAAGCCAAGACCATGGGACTCCCCTGATGGCTCAGTGGGTAAAGAATACACCTGCAATGCAGGAGACAGGAGACCTGGGTTCAGTCCCTGAATCACAAAGGTCCCCTGGAGGAGGAAATGACAACCCATTCCAGTACTCTTGCCTGGAGAATCCCATGGACAGAGGAGCCTGGAGGGCTACAGTCCATGGGGTCGCTGGAGTCAGACACAACAAGAAAGAGAAACACAGTGACAGTGACTGGAAACTCCTTAGGGATATGAACATGCTTCAGGGCAGGGAAAGCTGGTGGCTGCACACTGCAGGAGGGGCCTGGCACTGTGGGCGTCCGAGGAAGGATGAGTAGGTGAAAGGAAGCAAGACCGGAGATGCTACAGGCGGTCAAGGAGCCGTAACAGCACAGCTGAGCTGAGACAGAGAGAAACAGCAAGCATACACCCCATAGGAACAGCTTTATTTAGTTCCTGCTTCAAGGAGGTCAAGAAGGCAACATAATCAAAGGATAACTGAATTGACTGAGAGGAAGATTCCAGGTCTCTCATACCTTCTGCCTGGCCAACCAGGTGACCAACTACATGAGAAACGCAAAGGTGGACCCTCAGGGTGGGGGCTGCTGAACAACCCCACCCATGGCTGAGCCACGCTCCTGCACAGAAGCCTTTCCGCCCCCCACCCCCACCCTACCAGGTCCCCAGGCCGGGAGATGCTCTCCTGCCCTCCTCCTTGGTGCCCACCTGTCGGGCTCACGTTCCTACTCAAGGTCCACACCTGCCTCACTGCTCAGCACAAAGTAAATCTGCACACGTCCTCACACGGGGGCCCTGGGTGATGTGAACGTTCTGTGTGGCCACTGTTTTCCTTTCAATTTTTTTGTGTTCAGAGGGTGGAGGCCACCTCGATTGAACTTGGAAGCGTCTATTCCAGCGAGAGCACCTGGAGCGGACGACAGTGGTGGGCCAGGAAGGGGGCCCCAAGGTGCTCCCACCCCTGTGGTTGGCCTCTGTGCCCAGATCACTGACCGGCAGGTGGGCTCAGGGGGGCTTCAGCACTCCAGGCTAAGAACACACAGCTGGCAGGCTCTGAGCTACCCAACGTGTGCACACCAGCCCTGTTCAACAGTGGTCTGGGCGAAAGCCACTGAGGTGGGCAGAGATGAACTAACCATTCCATAAGACACGGGACCCCCTGAGCAAACAGGCTATGTGTTGAGGTTCAGAGCTGAAGTGTCTGCAGTGCTTCTGGACCAAGGGAGCCAAGCTGGATTTTCATGGAGAGCTCTCCCAGGGGATCTTTCCAGAAACCCCATCTGAAGGGCTATTGTCAGGTGGAAGCCGCCTCAAGGCCACAGCCCTCCAGTGCCTGGAACCTCAAGGAAAGGAGGGAGCTGGCTGTTGGTACAGCTGTGGGCGGGAGATGAGGGGCCCTATGTTCCGCCCTCCAAGACAGGCCCGAGCATCTTCCGGAAGTCAGGAGACAGGGCGGGACGCGGTCAAAGGCACAATCCCTCTGCCAACTGTCCAGGCCCCACGCCCGCCCTCACACTTCCTACTCCGTGACCTTGAGAACCAAACCGTGTGCTGGGTTTCTCCTCTACAGAATCGGAAGGGTGAAACCGTGGCTCTCGCTGGATCACCGTGAAGAATGGATGAGACAACGCAAGGGCGGCACTGGGAACCCTCAACACTGGTTGGCCTCATCTTTAGTATTCTGAGACCTTGCCAGCATCTTTCCTCCTTAGTGCTCAGAACAAACAGCTTGTAATTTTCATGCACATTTCACATCCACAAAAGATTCTGTATGAAGCCTGAGTTTTGCCCTGAGGGTTGGCACTCCCTGCTTCTTTCACGCGATGACGTCACCCATCTCGATACCTAAGAAACTGTAACTCTCTTTCTTATGGTATCGCCCAATTGTGCTCAGTTACTTCAGTCATGTCTGACTCTGTGATGCTATGGACAGTAGCCCACCAGGCTCCTCCATCCACCGGATTCTCCAGGCAAGAATATTGGAGTGGGTTGCCATTCCCTCCTCCAGAAGATCTTCCAGGCCCAGGGATTGACCCCTGCATCTCCCGCTTCGCAGGCGGACTGTTGATCACTCAGCCACCGGGGAAGCCCCTTGCCCATTTAGTTATCACATACACACAAAAAATCCCACATAGACTGGATGTGGTGATCAGCCCCATTTTACTGGCAAGGCAACCAAGATCTGGAATGGGTTTCCAAGCATGGCAGGTGTGAACCTTCCTCTGAGACTCAGAGTCTGACTCTGCTGGGACCCGACTAGACAGGACAGTGAGGAGAGGTTGAGCTGGGGCAGGGCAGCGGGGCAGGTAGGTCAGAGGCAGGGACAGGGATGAGGGTGAGGGAGGGGGTTTCCCAGAAGATAGGGTCACAGGGACATCCTAGTTAAAGGCAACAAAGACCCAGCCCAACAATCTCCGGCCAAGGTTAAGGCGGGCGAACGTGTTGTGAGGTTATGGCATGTTCCTTGGGGCAGATGGGCAAGGGACAGGCGAGGGCTGGCCACACCCACCCCCATGCTGTCTCCCCCCGTCACAGACACCATCCAGCCCTGGGTGGCCTTCGAGCGTCCTGGCCGCCGCTCCCCTGCCTTCCGTTCAGGCTAGTGGGGAAGCCCCCTCATCTGGCACAAGTTGAAAGATTCCAAACACTTTACAATTTGGAGGTCAGGTATCTGCACACCTGTGCTCAGAGCATCACTATTCACAGTAGCCAAAAGGTAGAAGCTACCCAAATGTCCACCGACCGGACCAACGGACAAACAGACTGCAATGTATCCGCGCAGTGGAATATTATCCAGCCTCGAACGGCAGTGAATCCTGACACAGGCTACAGCGTGGAGGGCAGTGAGGACAATCCTTGGGGGAAAAAAGACGAGGGCTGTGGGACTCCACCTGTATGAGGCCCCCGGAGGTCAGATCCGTGGAGACAGAAAGCAGGCCCGTGTGGCCGGGGGCAGGGGGTGAGCAGCCGGGGGTGGTGAGCTGCTGTTCGGTGGGGACAGAGTTTTGGTTTCATACGATGAAAAGATCCTGGGGGTGGTGGCATAAGAACATGAATGGACTCAACACTGCTGAACTGAGTGCGTAAAAATGGTGAAGATGGTAAATTTGACGTTACGTGTATTTCACCATAATTTATTCAGAAACTTGGATGGGGTACGCTGCCTCAGTCCATGCCCAGCAGGAAGTCAGCGCACCCTCCCTGTGCCCCACGGGGACACCTGGCCTGGCTTCCCAGCCACCTGCCCATGCTTGCTCAGTGCTCTGGGCAGGGCTGCAGCTGCCCAGAGGAAGGGGACCAAGCTCACCCCTCTTGGTTCCCCTGCTACTCAGGCAGGGCCTGACACACAGCTGGTGCTCAGGAAAGCCACAGGGCAGGGAAGGAGGGTGGGAGAGAGAGGAGAGGAGCAGACAGACACACAGGCAGAGGCGGACAGACATGACACCGCTTCCTCTCTGCACCACGTGTGTGCTCATGGCCTAAGAACCAAGGGGGCTTTCTAGGCCCTCAGAACTTGCCCTGGCTTTATTTTAGGACTTGATGAGTCCTGTTCCCATTTCACTGCCCAGGATTCTGAAACCCCAGGGGGCTGGGGGCTGGGTTCCTGGTCTCTCCTGTCCTGGGCATTTCAGGGCCCAGACGAACTCGGACGTGAGCACAGGAGCTCAGCCGTCCACGATCAGCGTCCATGGCAAACGGACCCGCAGCTGCAGAGGTTCACACTGGCCAGGCCCCCACCACCTCACTCCCCCTGGGCCCTGACAGAGGCTCCTCCTCCCCAGTACCTCTCAACGTCTTAGTTCTAGAAAACCCGAAGGCTCCCTCCCTGGTGGAGTTGAAGTGATCCCCTCCACAGAGCCCTCCCTGCACCCCCTCCTTCCCCTCACCCTCGGGCCTCCTTCCAGGGGAACAGCCGCCCCCGTGGTTCCGTTATCTGCACAGACTGTTCCCAGGCGATAAAGGGCCAGGGTCAGGTGCGGGGCGCTTTGTGGCCTGGCTGAGCACAGGGATTTCCCTGGCCCGTCGCCCCTGCTGTTTGCTCACCTGTCATCTCAGCCTGGTGACGAGGCTGACATGAAAGGGGGAGCGGGTGCATGTGGCAGGAGAGGTCACTTTTTGGAAGGCTGTTGGCTATAAACATGCCTGCGCGGCTTTCGCTGGAGGCCCCAGGCAGCCACGTGGCTGGTCCCCGGTTAATGTGTAGCCAGAGAGCACCCCTCAGGCGGCCGTGGGAGGCAGTTTCACCCCCTCTCCCTGCCCATTTCTTCCCACACATCCAGGCCAGCCACCTCATGTCGTGCTCGCTGGGCCCCAACTCGCTGAAAACTGAAAGCCAGGGGCACCTCCCAGCCCTCAGCCTCCCCCAAAGGCCCAGCTCCTCCAGCTCAGGCCAGGAGGGTTGTCCACACGGGCTGAGGTCAAAGCACAACCTCTGACCCTGGAGGAGGACAGGGCATGGGGGTCACATGTGCTGGCATACTGCAGAGGGGCCGGCTAGGACGGCACCCTTGGCGTGAAGATCCGACATGTGCTATTTGTTCCCTGCCTCTCAGCTCCCAGCAAAAAAAAAAAAAAAAATCAGTGCCTTTCTTGTTAATCACAGCCAATGAGGGTTGTGTTGGGGTTGAGCTGATGTCAAGAAGTATCAAAACACAATGCAGGCAAGGACCAGTGGTCCTGAGCATGCCACAGAGCGGCCCTTGGTAAGAGCTGAAGAAATGGGCCATTGAGACTACAGTAACCGGTTAAAATGACAAATTCCTAAAAGGCACCAAATCCAGAGTGAATTTGATGTCGGGGGGCGGGGGGGTGGCAGGGTTTTTCCAGAAGCCCTTTTCCTCAAGTATATTAATAACAGAAAAGCACACAAATCGCAAGAATATAGCTCAACAAATTCCCTACCCAGGGCATTTGCCTGTGGGCCCTGCACCCAAATCACAGCACAGAGCATGAGTCCCAGGAGCCCCCAGCCCCTTCCAGGCACTTCCCTCCTGTGGGGACCACCATCCTGACTTCAAACGCCCCAGGCAGCTTCTGCCCGGTCCTGACTGCCACGTAAATCTCTGTGCGCCTGCCTCCCTCTGGGTCAAGCGGACGCGTGTGCTGGCTCACCCCCACGGCCACTACCCTCACTCGGGGCTGGGCCCCACGGGGATGTGTCCCCGTCTGCTTGCCCCTCTCCTGGCAGTGCTCCTGAGGTCTGAGCATGGTCGGGGCCATTGTGACGAGAGCACACGTTGGTATGTTCCCAGGGGACACTGTGCACTTCTGCTGGGCACACGCCAAGCTGGGGACCAGGCTGGACTCCAGGGAATCTGTTTGTCCTTTTCCTCTCTGAGTTAAATAAGCAAGTGTTGAGTATGAAAAGTTGAGCTGAGTACATTTGCAGAGCATTGATTTTTCAATGAAAGTGGGTATAAAGGCCAAGAGAGAGATATAGCATGCTACTAAAGTGCAGACCAATGAGTCTTCAAACACTCGCAGCTTCCGTCAAGTGGGTCATAAACGTAACAGAAAGAGCGTGAGTGCAGGAGCGCTGGTGCTAGGCAGGACTGACCAGAGGAGGATAAGGGTCTTGGGCTACTGAGCTGGGATCAGGACCCAGTCCCTGGGGCATGAAGGACCAGGCTGCACAGGGTAGTGAGGCTGGTGTGGGCGGAAGGATGCTAAAGAAAGGACCGTTCGGGACAGTGACGGGATGAACTAGATTCTGAGGGCAAGCTGAAACCCACCCTATCCCGTCACTCCTGGTGGGCGACATTCTATGGGGTTGCGAAGGGTCAGACATGGCTGGGTGGCTGACGCTTTCACTTTGAAGGGAATCCGGGGCTTCCCAGGTAGGACAGCTAACCTCGTGCAGAGGCTCTGTCTCCCCTGCTTGGGGTCCATTAGTAAAACAGGCTCCAGCAGCTCCGACCCGCTTCCCCCCACCGTGAACCTAGGACACACAGCACGTTGGGGGCAGCACCTCCTCCGTCCCCTCCCCATCAGTTGTATCTGCATCCAAGCCCTCGACTGTGAGGTTCATGGCTCTAGAGAAGCTGTCTCTGCTCTAAGCCCCAGGTGAGCCTGTCGCAGGAGAGGACCCATTGTCATAAATCCTGGAGGTGATGCCAGGTGATGTGCTGAGGAGCCCCTGCCCTTGTGCCCAGCACCCCCTCACTCTCGGGGACAAAGTGAAGTGAAGTGGTGTCTCAGATGGTAAAGAATCCATCTGCAATGCGGGAGACCTGGGTTCGACCCCTGGTTGGGAAGATCCCCTGGAGAAGGGAACGGCTACCCACTCCAGTATTCTTGCCTGGAGAATTATATGAACAGAGGAGCCTGGTGGGCTACAGTCCCTGTGGTTGCAAATCTCAATATCCCAATATCCTGGGGGCAAAGAGACACTCTCAAACTCATCAGAATGGGCCTCCCAGCAAAGCTGCACCCAGTAATTATTTTATGAGATTGTTATCACCTGCAGCCACGGGATTAATAAAAATTGAGGGCAATAAAAGAAATCACGAAGGAAACTAATACTGTCAACTGTGTCATAAAAATGGGACTTCGCTGGTGGCTCAGTGGTAAAGAATCTGCCTGCCAGTGCAGGAGACTCCAGTTCGATCCCTGGGTTGGGAAGGTCCCCTGGAGGAGGGCAAGGCAACCCACTCCAGTATTCTTGCCCAGAGAATCCCATGGACAGAGGAGTCTGGTGGGCTACTGTCCACAAGGTCGCAAAGAGTCAGACACAACTGATCAACTGAGCAGGTGACACAAAAGAGAGGAAGGAGGCTTCGTCTATAGTGCCGTATTCTCCCATCATGCAAACTCAGGAATGAGGGCCAGGAGGAAGGGAGCATAAAGGAGGCAGCTTTAGATGCAGGCCACTCACTAGCCCGGGTGCCTGCCTGGCAACAGCACCTGTGCCCTGCACCAACCAAAGGGCCACCCACAAATGCCCAGGGGGTACAAGAGGGAGGGGTTCAGATCTAGCCTTTGTTTAAGCCCCCTCCCCAGAGGAAGCTGCTCCCATGGCCACCCCCACTGCCTGGATTACAGAGGGGGAGGGGCTCTGACTGCAGCCTCCCCCTCATCACCCTCGGGTGGAGGGGCTCACACGACGCACACAGGAGGACTCGCATCTGCACCAAGAGTCCCCTCTTGTTCTGCACAGACACCAACCCCAAGCAGAGCCAGATTTCCCGCAACACAGAAGGGGCCCCAGTGTCACCCCTGTGACATCCCTGTACTTGCAGCAGGCCCAAGAACAGGAAGCCCGATCCAGCCCAGCTGTTTGGACCCTGAGCAGAGGCCCCCAGGAGCATAGCCTTGACTCATCCTGGCTTCTTCACTGTCCAACTCGGAGGTTTCACCTCTTGGCCTGGCCTTATTGTGCCCCAGTTCTGTCTTGGGCTTTCTCCCATAGGAGATGTTGGGTGCTCAGGGCCTCCAGTAGCTCAAGGGACGGGGTACCACTCGCCCAGATGACCCAAGTTTCCCAGGAGAGGCCTGTGTCCTACATCCGGCAAGGGTGAGTTAGAGCCAAGTGGCCACCCATCAGTATGCAATCCAAACACCCACCAAGGCCCCTTGGCCTGTAATAAACCCAGCTGGATGCAAAAACAGGCCCGAGAGCCCAGGATACAGCCCTGCTCAGGTAATGATTAACGGGTAGCTCAGGGCCCTGGAGGTCACACTGATAATGAGAAAGTTTCCCCGAGCTATCTCAAGTGCAGAGGGCCCCGGGGAGGGGCCCTGCTGGCGCCCGACTCTGACTCCAGCTAACGCTTCCTGCCTCTCCAGGGTGTGCTCCCTTCAATGACCCAACGTGGCCCTGCCCACAGGTAAAGGGGCCTGACGTCAGGGGCCTGGGGACATGGCCCTGGTAAAGTCCACAGTGAGGACGCCAACGGGGGGCGTCCTCTAGGAGGCAGCTTTTCCCTGGACCCAATACAGATAAGCCCTTCCAAGATGAGAAGGCTGCGTGGCTTCTTATCTTTATGGCTTGCCGGTCCTGAGCCTTGGAGGGCCTCTCTCCAAGAGGAGTGAAACCCAGAAAGGATTTTCAGCAGGACTTTCAGCTTTTTTTTTTTTTTTTCGTTTTGAAAAGCACTTTGGCATCTTGCGATGAAATTCTCCAGCAACTTTCTTCCAAAGTTCTTGAACAACTTCAAATGCAGAACAAGTGAGGACGGCTAAGACCCTGATTTGAGTCTATCATGGCGCTTTGCAGAGTGTAGGAGAATCCTTTCACTGGGGAGCAAGGCCAACAGAGAAGCAATAACAATAAAAAGGACTCTAAGAGACTTCTCTGGCTGTCTAGCAGCTAAGACTCCTTGCCCCAAGTGCAGGGGGCCTGGGTTCCAACCCTGGTCAGAAAACTAGATCCCACATGCCACAACTAAGAATTCTCAAGTGTGTATGTTCTAAGTCACTTCAGCTGTGTCCAACTCTTTGTGACCCCATGGACCTGCCAGGCTCCTCTGTCCGTGGGATTCTCCAGGCAAGAATACTGGAGTGGGTTGCCATGCTGTTCTCCAAGGATCTTCCTGAGCCAGGGATCAAGCCTGCATCTCTTTTTCTCTCCTGCACTGGCAGGAGAGTTCTTTACCACTGGGAAGCCCAAGAGGTATGCCGAAACTAAGACTCGGTGCAGTCAACTAAATTAATTATCTAAGATGAAGGGCCTACAAAGCCTCAGTGTTCTAGGAAATCACAATGTCAGCAGAGGATGAATGGGGTCTCCCAATCTGCAAACAGATGTAAAGACTCACTGGAGGGTGTTGTCAAGACGAAGATGGTGCCATGAGCTGCCATCCCAGCTCCAACACCTTCTATCGAACCTTATACTGGGGTCCTCATCCGCCAACGAAGTCCCAACTCAGAGACATTTCACACCGTCATTCTTTTACCTTCCACTCCACCAGCCCCTCTGAACTGACAGCAAGGGTCAGAAGCACCTTTCCTACTAAGGACAGAAGCTAGGAGACTCTTGGAACACTTTCCAAGCTCTCCTTGTAGAACAGGAGCCGTGTACTGTTCCTTGAAAAAGCTGATCCTGATTCCTGCTGGCACACCCGTCACCTGGCACTCCAGGCGGTCCCCGGATGTCATCAAATATTGACATCCTGTCTGGTGAGCGGGCAGCCAGCTCTGGGATCCTCTAACCTCAGGAGGCCACCCGCTGAGCCGTGTGCTTAGAGCCTTTTATTTGTGATCTAATTCATCAGCTAGCTTGTACCAAGACCCCACCTCATCTCTCCAGTCAGGGTCTCCTGGGCAAGGGACTTTTTCCCCTTCTTCAGATGAGTATGATCACGCCAATCTTCTCTCAAATATGTTGTACTTTAAAATGCCCGCAGAGACAACCCTGGTGGTCCAGTGGTTAAGAGTCCACCTGCCAATGCAGGGGACAATGAGTTCCACCCCTGGTCGGGGAAGATCCCACGTGCTTTGGAGCAAATAAGCTTCGAGCCACCACTACTGAGCCTGTGAGTCACAATGACCGAGCTGCAACTACTGAAGCCCAAACACCCGAGAGCCCACACTCTGCCACAAAGAGAAGCCCCCGCAATGAGAAGCCCCCGCACTCCAAGTGCAGACCAGCCCCTAGTCGCCACAACAAAAGAAAGTCTGTACACAGCAACAAAGACCAGCGCAGCCATAAACAAGTAAACAAATGTTTAAAATAGATTCTAAAAAATAAATAAAATGTATTAAAATGTAAACAAGCAAAATATAAAATAAATAAATAAATAAAACACTATGTGCCGTTGATGGAAATAACACCACCTCCTGTAAAGGAAGCAATCTGGACCAAAAAATAAAAATAAAAAGCCCTATCAAGTTTTCAGATCTACCAGCTAGTGTACAGGAAATACAGGACTAGAGGAAAATATTAAATGACACCCAGGGCTGCACGTGGCAGCGTCTGGAACATTGGAAACCATATATTGATTGATCTCTATCCTTGCTGGATACATGGCGGGGGGGTGGGGTCATTGTATTATTTACTCTGCTTCCCTGAATGTGTGAAATTTTGATCATAAGGGTTAAAAATAACTACTACAAGTATTTGGCACATACACATGTACACAAATACAAAGCAACATTCAGACACTTCTCCATAACCCACTGTGCTTGGAGGCAGTGATAGGAAAATGTGAAGGATGAACCTACACTCCACCTGCTATAATGGGCCCCTTCCATGCCCTCTCATCTCTACCTGGACCAACAGGCTCAAGGGCCCTCAAGCCCTCCTTCCCCTGCAGATCCTGGCCTAGCACAGCCCCAGAGCACAGGGATGGGGCCCACAGGCTCTGAATGATGTGGTCATGATGGGTTCCAGGAAACACCACATCTGGGTGCATGCACACTGATCTGACTCTGCCAGTCACCAGCTGGGAGGCTTTGGGCAAATTACCCCTGCGAGCGTCACTTGACCTCTCGGAGTGCTGATGCTTTCCTTTGTCAAAAGAGAAGAGCTGTTTGTTCAGAACACACTGTGATGGGTGTGAGGATGATGAAGATAAGAATTTCTGCTCTTAGGAGCAAGACCGTGCTTCAAGAACATCCAGCACAAGGCTGGACGCTAGAAGGACCATCCCAGAGGAAAAGGCCACTAAGGAGTTCTGGGCAGAAGAGAATCATTTGTCCCTGAATATCAGGGAAGGCTCCTTGGAGTAGGAGGCATTTGAGCTGGATGCTGAATGACAGGCTGCCAGGGGACAGGAAGAGGAGAGGAAGCCAGTAGAGGGAACCCTGAGCCCATGAGAAGGAAGATGCCTGGTGGTAGGTCTGAGAAGGTACGTTGGATCCCTGGGGTAGGAAAGATATCCTGGAGGAGAAAACGGCAACCCATTCCAGTATTCTTGCCTGAAAATTCCATGGAAAGAGAAGCCTGGTGGGCTACAGAACATGGGGTTGCAAGGAGTTGGACACGACTGAGCAACGAACATACACATACAGGTTACACAGAGAGGGTGGCTTAGGGAGAAAGACCTGATGCTGTTTGCAGCCAGAAAGAGGAGGGACCCAGGGCAGCCTCTGTGAACCAGCTCTGATGACAACAAAGACAAGACGTCTGACAGCACAGTGGGCTTCCTCCTCCGAGGGAAAAGGCACACAGACACACAGACATGCACACCACACACACACACACACACACACACACACACACGGGGGGGTGTGAAGATCGAACCAGGGTCTTGTGCACTGCAGGCAGATCACTTAGCATCTGAGCCGCTGCGGAAGCCCAAGGCTGGGGCAGGAGTTCACAAACCACGTAGGAGAGAGAGGACAGCTGGAAAAAGGAAAGACACCAACTGCCAACTGCAGACACATTCACCCCCAAGATTAGGCGAGGAAATGTGTCCTTTTCCCCCCATGTCAGACCTCTTAGCATCCTGCCCAGGTTCATTCTAGAATCAGTCTTCTAGGACCGAGAGAACGGATCGGGGTCCACCTGACCCCTGCAGCCGAGCCTGGCTCCCTGAGGGGGTGACGGGAAAATGCCATCCTGCCCCTGCAGCCCAGCACGCCACGCTCTCTCTGTTCTCTCTATTGAAAAAATGGCATCTCAAAATCAAAATGCACGTGGGTAAAGAAACATAAAAATGTTCCATCAGGCAGCTTATTCACAGGCAAGTCCATTTTTGTTTGTGTTATTTGCAGGCTTTTTCAAATTTGTAACTTGATGAGATTTTTCTCTTCTTATTCTTAAAAGAAAAAAAAAACCTCCAGCTTTTTCTTAAACTGTACCACCCCCTCCCCAAATCCTCATCCTAAGTCCTCAGAGTAGAGAACACCCCCAAATGTGCACCTACCCTTGATCCTGGGCAAGTGAAGCTCCTGGGAGCTCCCCCACCCACAACCCACCTCTTTTTGTCCCTCCTTAACTTGACTGACAGATGCCCAGCGTCCACAGGGAGCAACGGGCAGCTGGAGGCAGGGCCACGGGACCCTGATGGTAAATGGACTCTGTGGGGGTGCGGGCCTGGGAAGACCGCGGGCCCCGAGAATCACAGCTCCCTGGTCAAGTTCACTGCCCACCTTCTGGGGGCCTCTGGACACACTGCACCCCTCCCACCCCGACCCCAGCCAGTGAGAGGGATGGAGTACAAATGAGCCAGTGGGCAACGGCGCTGGTGGAGACAGAAGCCAGGGCCCTGAGGGGACCCCACGTGGTTTCTGGCGGTGGCCCCCTCCACAGTCAAAACCTGGGACACAGTGGCCGAGGCCTCCAAAGGGGACTCTGAGGCCCAGCTCCCTCAGGAATCCACCTCCCGGCTCTCACCCTCCCCTGATGCTCTGCAGGCTGGCCGCCTCCTCTCCAAGCTACTCCCAAGAAACGGGACTGTCTCCGCCACCAGCAGAGCCCAGCCCTGTACCTCAGGATTTCAGAGGATACTCGAGAAACACTTGCTAAACGCATGCATGCTAAGTCATGTCAAACTCTTTGCAGCCCCATGGACTGCCAAGCCTCTCTGTCCAGGGGACTCTCCAGGCAAGAATACTGGAGTGGGTAGCCATTTCCTCCTCCAGAGGATCTTCCCAACCTAGCCATCAAACCTGCGTCTCCCTCATTTGGCAGGCGGATTCTTAACCACTGGACCACGAGGGAAGTCCTCTCCAGGTGATTCCTAGGAGCACGCTCTCTCTGTTCTCTCTATTGAAAAAATGGCATCTCAAAATCAAAATGCACGTGGGTAAAGAAACATAAAAATGTTCCATCAGGCAGCTTATTCACAGGCAAGTCCATTTTTGTTTGTGTTATTTGCAGGCTTTTTCAAATTTGTAACTTGATGAGATTTTTCTCTTCTTATTCTTAAAAGAAAAAAAAAACCTCCAGCTTTTTCTTAAACTGTACCACCCCCTCCCCAAATCCTCATCCTAAGTCCTCAGAGTAGAGAACACCCCCAAATGTGCACCTACCCTTGATCCTGGGCAAGTGAAGCTCCTGGGAGCTCCCTCACCCACAACCCACCTCTTTTTGTCCCTCCTTAACTTGACTGACAGATGCCCAGCGTCCACAGGGAGCAACGGGCAGCTGGAGGCAGGGCCACGGGACCCTGATGGTAAATGGACTCTGTGGGGGTGCGGGCCTGGGAAGACCGCGGGCCCCGAGAATCACAGCTCCCTGGTCAAGTTCACTGCCCACCTTCTGGGGGCCTCTGGACACACTGCACCCCTCCCACCCCGACCCCAGCCAGTGAGAGGGATGGAGTACAAATGAGCCAGTGGGCAACGGCGCTGGTGGAGACAGAAGCCAGGGCCCTGAGGGGACCCCACGTGGTTTCTGGCGGTGGCCCCCTCCACAGTCAAAACCTGGGACACAGTGGCCGAGGCCTCCAAAGGGGACTCTGAGGCCCAGCTCCCTCAGGAATCCACCTCCCGGCTCTCACCCTCCCCTGATGCTCTGCAGGCTGGCCGCCTCCTCTCCAAGCTACTCCCAAGAAACGGGACTGTCTCCGCCACCAGCAGAGCCCAGCCCTGTACCTCAGGATTTCAGAGGATACTCGAGAAACACTTGCTAAACGCATGCATGCTAAGTCATGTCAAACTCTTTGCAGCCCCATGGACTGCCAAGCTCC
Organism: Madoqua kirkii; assembly: GCA_006408675.1. Classification (NCBI taxonomy): domain Eukaryota; kingdom Metazoa; phylum Chordata; class Mammalia; order Artiodactyla; family Bovidae; genus Madoqua; species Madoqua kirkii. The sequence goes on from SJYC01018580.1 coordinate 22,339, forward strand.
TCTGTCCAGGGGACTCTCCAGGCAAGAATACTGGAGTGGGTAGCCATTTCCTCCTCCAGAGGATCTTCCCAACCTAGCCATCAAACCTGCGTCTCCCTCATTTGGCAGGCGGATTCTTAACCACTGGACCACGAGGGAAGTCCTCTCCAGGTGATTCCTAGGAGCACTGAGGCCTGTGAGCCTGGCCCTGGCTGTGACATTTCCGTTCTAATGGCTTACAGCATCTGCTCTCCGGATGTCTGTGGCCTGTGGTGCGGAACTGTGCACCTGTGTGGGCAGGGGAGGGGTCGGCATCTCTGGAAGGGAGTGCTGACGGGCTTCCTCTGAAACACTGTCCAGCACCTGGTGACTCAGAAGGAGCCCACAGGGGATGAAGGAACAGTGGAGGGCCCTGGGAAAATGCTCACTGGACAGGTGTGACAGCCAGGGACAGTCCCCCTTGGTGACCCCACTGTAACCAGCCAGGTCTGGGCTGGGGAGGCCGCTCCAGCCTCATTTGCCAGCGAAGATGAGAAACTATCTTGCAGCCGCAGAACCTGGTGTGAACTCCCTGTGTACCTTTGAATTTTCTAACAATAAAGATTAAACAATAAGATGTCAGCTGGGGTGGGGGTGGGGGGCGCCCACTGCCGTCAGAGGGCTGGGTGTGGGTTCTGAGGGCCGTGGGGACTGCGTGGAACTCGGGGAGTTTTGCTCCCAGGCTGTGAGCTGTCTGGCTGGTGGCCTCCATGGGAAAGTGCTAAGATCCATCCAGGCCTCTCGGCCCCTGCGCCTGCTTGCTCCCCGGCTCCCCACTGGACGGAAGCTTCAGCCCTGACTCAGGGCCTGGCAGCAACCTGTATGGGGAACTGGTCAACGTCAGGACAGCAGCTGGGCTGGAAGGAGATGCAGCTGACTGTGGCTGAGAACTCAACAGGACACGGGCCCTCCTGTGAAGGCCACCCCCTTGACCGCCAACCTGGCCCCAGGGAGACAAAACTGCTCTCTGAACCAACGAGTCAGAGGGTCCTTTCCCGGCTCTGAAACCCTAAGGAGCTCCGGGCCCAGCAAGGCCAGCCCCGAGCTGGATGACCAGCCCTGGGGGTCAGGGGTGGGGCGAGAGTGGCCTGGACTCTGCCCACGGTGGGGAGCAGCTTCTGAGAGTGTACCCAGGACCACATGAGCCATGGCCCACTGCCAGATTGCCCGGCTTTGCAGCTTTCCCGACTGCAGGCACGTCCCGGTGAGGAGGGCAGCTTTCTAGAACGCTCCGGCTCAGCCCTCTTTTCTCCTCTTCCTCCACTCATCCCCTTCCCCATTCCTCTCCCTCTCCAGGCTCTACTCAGCCCTTTTATCTTCTCCCCAGACACCATCATCAGCGATGTTTTCTCACTGAGCAGTCAGAAGGGGTGACCAGGTGGGCCATGAGGGCAGCCACCCCTCAAGGGGTCAGCGCCCCCCTCCACCTCCAGCCCGGCCCCCCTCGCCCACGCCAGCCCCCGTCCAGCCATTCCCAGGGTCCCCGGGCAGACGCTAACTGAGGACAGCAGAGCCCTTTCCAGGAAGGACTCCACGCCTCCACACGGGCCAGCTAACAAGGGTCCGCAGCACTGCTACCCGCATCATCAGCTGATGACGCTGCTTTCAGAGATCCCATCCTCCCCACCCAACTCATGATTTAAATCCTATTCAAGGAAAAGGAGCCGACGCCAGCCCCCGTCCAGCCATTCCCAGGGTCCCGGGCAGACGCTAACTGAGGACAGCAGAGCCCTTTCCAGGAAGGACTCCACGCCTCCACACGGGCCAGCTAACAAGGGTCCGCAGCACTGCTACCCGCATCATCAGCTGATGACGCTGCTTTCAGAGATCCCATCCTCCCCACCCAACTCATGATTTAAATCGTATTCAAGGAAAAGGAGCCGAGTGTTCAAAAGCCCAGAGATAGCAATAAAGCCAAGCGAGACACAAGCCTGACGGCAAAGCGATTTACCCTGATGTGCTTTTCACCTCACAAACTGCTACATAAACAGCACACGAAGCCCCACAAGTGTTTTACGGCGCCTTCTGTGTGTTATTTCCTGAAGATGCGTCTCTACACATCTCAGCCTCCGTAATTTAGCTAAAGCTGCAGAGGTAAAAGCAGCTGGGCCACTTGTCCCCGCATCCACCAGCGAGTCTTGTGGCTGTGCTACCCGTGCTTCTGGGAATCACAGCCCTTCCTGGCTGGTCAGGGGACGCTGCGGCCAGCAGGCTGCCACACTGCAGGCAGCTCCTGTCCCCGGGCTGGTGGCATGCCACTCGGCCTCGTTCCAGCAGCCTAGAGTGAACTGTTTCCGTTTTATATCCGTTGGCTTTCATGAAACCTACTTATCCCACCCTTCAATCTAACATTGGCAACTCACGTTAGTCTCCACAGGCCCCAGCCAGTCAGAAGGCGTTAAGTGATTCTGATCAGGTCTGACGCATCACCGGGCAATGTCAAGCTATGCCCTGGACTCCAGATGGTTCCCTCCGCCAACTTGAACAAGATGGCAGAACTCAAGTGTCTAAACACTCAGATCTTCTACAAAGCCTGAAGGATTGCTGTGGAACTGGGTTTAATGGGTCTCCGAGCAGCACAACTGCCATCAGGAAATGGTCAAAGGCTGAAGGCACACAGGACACAAGCGTGTGTGTGCACAGTTGGGTCCAACTCTGGGCGATCCCATGGACTGTAGCCCACCAGGCTCCTCTGTCCATGGGATTCTCCAGACAAGGATACTGGAGTGGGTTACCACTTCCTTCTCCAGGGGATCAAACTCGAATCTCCTGCGTTGGCAGGCAAGTTCTCCACCACTGCGCCACCAGGGAAGCCCGTAAAGGACGTGAGTGGGTGGGCACACAGGCGTGCTGGTGGGAGGTGGTCTGTGATGACTGTGCTCAGACTCTGTGCCTGGTGCCAGGAGGAGAGATGGCAGCAGGGGGTTTAGATGAGTCCTTTTTGGGGCAAGCTGGCCAAAAAGAAAAGGATGCTGACTGTCTGCAGAGTTCTCATCAGTCTTATTATCGGACTTCCCTGGTCGCCCCGTAGTTAAGACTCCATGCTGCCAACGCAGGGGGTGTGGGTCCAATCCCTGGTTGGGGAATTAGATCTCACATGTCACATGGTGCAGCCAAAAAATTTTTTTTAATTTAATTAAAAAGTGCATGGTTTCCAAAGATCTTGTCAGTAGCCTACATTCAAAGTCTTACTTGAAATGAGGCTCTCCCCTTCATGGACTGGAGGTTAAGAGAGGGCTCCCCATCTTAGTCACTCCTTAAATGGCAAACCTCCTTCCCAGGGTTAAAGTTATAGGGACTGAAATACAACAGAGGGACTCCATTGGGAAACAGGCATTCTTCACCACTGTTCTGTACACAACTGCATTGACAGTTTTCTTATATTGCAATATCAAGCCTAAAGTCTACCTACAGAGTTCCCTTCCGGTCAAGGTCAGTGGTTTTCAAACTCATGTGTTTGTAAGTATCCTGCACAACTGTTGAATTAAAACCATTTCAGGATGCTTTATGGGAGGCTGAAGAGAATTTCAAAGGTAAATTTGGGTTGGACACGATTTTTGCCTTTTGTGCTAATATCAGAACCTAACCCGTGTGCAATCCTCCCCCCGTAACCACATAACCAGGAAATCAATGAATGTTAACACCCTGCTCACTCAGTTCTCCCGGGTGAGTTCTTCCTGCTCACGCAGAGCCAGGCAGGGGACGCACTTCCCCCCGAAAAACCTGGACTGCCTTGTATCTTTTCTTCTACTTCTCTGTCATCAAATACAGAGTAGAAAAGAGCAAAGACAGGAGGAGTACATTAATAGGATTAATAGAATTCTAAGGCTTCCCCTTAGGTTTGGGGGATTTTTTTTCCTTTTTATATCTGGCATAAATATTTCCAGGTCAAAAAATGATGCTCACTCTACAGTAAAAGGGAAAGAGAAAGGAAACCCAACACGTGAAGCACAGCCCAGGCGCCGCTCAGTCTGAGGCTGCCTGTGTTTATCTCAGATGTCGGCTGGCAGTTGGAAGCATTACAGCTCGCTGATAACCAACAGTGAGCGAGCATCACGGCCGCTGAGAATGCCACCCTGAGGCACAAATAAAACGCCCGCAACTTCTGCACTGGCACCACTCCACGGCCAGCGCGCTCCCAAAGGCAAGCTTACATGTCTTCAGGTCACAAATGACCGTTTCATCTGTTTTCTGCTCCCTCACCTGGACTCTTGGCACTTGGGCTGGTCCCACTCAGCCTTCCACACCAGCTGCAAGGCCTTTCTAATCTAGCAAGGCAGAGCTTGGTGGGCCGGAAATTCCCCACACCTGCTGCCTCAAAGCCAAGCTCCACAAATGTTAAACCAGGGGCTACGGTCCACGGGGTCGCAAAGAGTCGGACACGACTTAGCGACTAAACCACCACCACCACCACATCTGAGCTGCTACAGAGACAATAAGTGTGGGTGGGCCCCTGGCTACACCTGGGCTCGCACCTCCCTCGCCGTCAAGGCTCTGGGGGATTGTTCTTAAGCCAGAGTTTAGCTGCAGTTCCAGGAACAGGAGACAGGGCAAGAGACTCCTGGAAGGCTCTTCATAAATGCCTTCCCTGGAGGGGTTTAACAACTGGAGCCCCCAGTCGGTGGGAAGGAGATGCTGCGTTCAGGGCTCTGATTCCTGGAATCCTGGGCTCTGCTCCAGAGCAGAGGGCGGCCACCAGCAGAAAGGGGTGCTTGTGCGGCTGTGAGCCGGGTCAGAGGGAAGCAACAGGTGATAGACAGCAAAGCAGAGAGAGAGATGCCCTGTGGGGCTGACTGCAGAGAGAGGTCAAAGATTGGTCAGGAGAAGAAACAGGAGAGGGTGAGGCCTTCTAGCTTCCAAGATCTAGGAGAAAGGGACAACCAGGCTCGAGGGCAGGGGCAGAGGGGTGGAGATGAGAAAGCGCTTGACTGTTCAGTTGCTCAGTCGTTCAGCTCTCCACGACCCCATGGACTGTAGCACACCCAGGCTTCCCTATCCTTCACCATCTCTCAGAGCTTGCTCAAACTCATGTCCATTGAGTCAGTGATGGCACCCCACCATCTCATCCTCTGTTGCCCCTTCTCTTGCCTTCAATCTTTCCCAGCATTAGGGTACTTTCTAATGAGTTGGCTCTTTGCACCAGGTGGCCAAAGTATTGGAAATTCAGCTTCAATCCTTACAGTGAATATTCAGGACTGATTTCCTTTAAGGATTAACTGGCTGGATCTCCTTGCAGTCCAAAGGACTCTAAAGAGTCTTCTCCAACACCACAGTTTAAAAGCATCGATTCTTCGGCGCCCAGCTTTCTTCATGGTCCAATTCTCACATCCATTCATGACTACTGGAAAAACCATAGCTTTGGTTAGCCGGACCATTTTACATTAAAAACAATGGTGGAATTTGAATCTGTCGTTACACAAACATGTAAGCACAAGGTTGACCAGCAGGTGTCAGGCTAAGACAATCTATTTTCTGTGAAGCAACACCTCCGAGGTGATTAATTACCTCTGTGAACCCAAAGCTGTACCTCCACTCAGAGAGGGTGTGACCCACTTGTCAAATAAATCAAATCTCTGTCTTTATGCTAACAGCCTAAGGAGCAAAAGTAACATGAAGAATTATAGCTCCTTTTCTCTACGTGTTTCTTTTCCTCCCTTGACACCAACTACATTTAAACAGGTATTGGAAGTCAGAAAAGATCCTAAGTTAGAAAAACAGTATAATTTGAGATGTGGTGCTTTTGAGGACTTTAAAAAAAGCGAAGAAAATTAAATTGTGGAAGATGGTCTTTGCAGCATGAGGTCTCCAAATCTGTCAAGTCAGTACCTTCGCTGTATCATCAGGAAACAACCATCAAGGGTCCTTTGTGTCCTGGGGTCCAAGCCGGATGCTGGAGACACACAGGCCCCCAAGCAGGGTCCCCGCTCTCTGGCTTGATGCCTCCTCCATAAGGTCCTTCAGCGCGGACACCTCGGAGCTTCCCCGCTGCATCTCCTGCACAAGCGCTGTGTGGGCACGGGGAGGGGGGTGGTTTCTAATAAATATGCATCGCTTCTGTCCTGCACACGCGAGAGCAAGCTCTCCAGCAGGGCACCACCCTGACTCCAAGATGACATCAGTAACCCCTAGACTGTGCAGTTCAAGCACCAAAGCACATTCAATTTCCTTCTCAGTTTCCCCTGGCTCCTCATACATACAGCTCGAACCAGGATTCGGTGATTTCCATACCATTTCCTGAGCATGTACGTGGTCATGCCCGGAATGGTGAGAGAACAGGGTGCCCCTTCGATAGCCACACCTCAGTGAGGCTGTGCTTATCATCCTTCCATCACAGAGATGAAAGCCGAGGTTTAAAGACGCTCAATTTTCCCAAAGGCAGAAACATTGAGTCGGTCTTTTAAATGACAGCAGGAGTGTATAACTGCACACGTGGCCGGGGAGGGGGACGGTGTGACGGTGGCCCAGGCCCCACCCTCAGTGTTCCAGGATCTTCGTGTCCCATGATTGTTCCTGGTTTGTGCACGAAACAAACTGTGCCATGTAGCCACACGCCTTAGACACACGGCCTCCTGCCAGGAGCCCAACGTGAGAACTCCCCAAGGAGAGAACTCCCCAAGGAGAGACCCTCCCTTTGCTGGCTTCCAGCAGCAGACACACGCACTCTCCCAAATTGATTGTGCGCTGGTTCCAGCCCAGGGATTCCCAGAGGAACACCATTCACCCAGAACCCTGGTTAAACTAAACACTCAGTTCTCAGAGAAGTCACCTAAGATCTCAGGTCAAGGCTGACGCGTTTGTAAAGATCTTTTGAAATAAGGGCGTTTTCTCCTCTTTTCCTCCCCAGACCTCACATACCGACACTCAGCAGCTTCTTGCTCCCAAACCTTGCCATCTCTTGCCTCCTTTCTTCAGAGAAAACGTCCTAATGAAAGCCCCTGGATACCCCCAGGAGTGACAGTCACACCAAGCCCAACCTCTGCTTTCCTAGAACCAGTGATGCCCAATGTCCAGGGCAATGAAATCAAAGCAGGACTTCAACTCCACAGACCAGGTGGGCTTGGGGTCTGCCCCCAAGCCCAGGCTCTGTTCCACTGTCCCCAGGGGCTGAGCTGGAAATCCGAGGGCCCCCTGGCCTCGCCCACCCTGCCGTCTCCAGCGGCGGGGAGCAGAGCACCCTCCCTACCCTACGTGCTCCTGACCCCGAGCTCCTCCCCTTCTCCCCAAGCACCCACGTTCCCTGTTCCTCCTTCTCTATAGGATCGTATGTAACCTTGCCTTTTATCACATTTTCCTGCCCATAGTTTCCCTTCGCTCCAGTTTTCTTCTCTGTTTACTTTTCTGTCCTGTTGTACATATTTGTGTCTGTGACTGTGGGGACTGGACATGACAGAGTGTATGAGCACTCATCACGGCCTGAGATCTCTGTGGCAGAGGTCAGCAGCACTTTAGGCTCACACTGAGGTGGGTGGGGCAGTGACCTTGTGATTCAAGGGGCGGCAGGGGGTCCAGGCTGCTGGCTCATCATACCAGGCCTCCCCCTGCCCCGCCCCACCACTGTGCACCCACCTCTCTGCCCTCAAGTTTATAATCTGTAGGGTCAAAGACAAGAGAAAGCCACTTTCAGGTGGGTGGGGCAGTGACCTTGTGATTCAAGGGGCGGCAGGGGGTCCGGCTGCTGGCTCATCATACCAGGCCTCCCCCTGCCCCGCCCCACCACTGTGCACCCACCTCTCTGCCCTCAAGTTTATAATCTGTAGGGTCAAAGACAAGAGAAAGCCACTTTCTTCTCTCATGATACAGGCAGGGCCAGGGTGGACAAGACCACAAAATAAATAGAATCAAATTTAAAAGGGCCCTCACCTGGAAACACCCCTGGGAGGTAGGCTCCTCCCCGCCCCAGTTCTGCCGCATTGTGGGGTTGATGTGAACAACTACCCTCCCTGACCTTGAACCTTGACTCTAGTCTAGTTTCCACATTCCTCTGAAGTCATTCCCCTTTGTGACATGAGATTCAAGAGACAGAAAAGAAACCAGGGTCCCTGGTTAAACAAGCGCCAGCCCAGCAGCAACTCTGAGTCACAGACACCCAGACCCCAAGCAGCCGGCGAGAACACCTCCTCTGTCCCCACCCTGCAGCAGGCCCCCCAGTCCCTCTCCTGCCTCAACTCGGCCCAGTTGACCAGGACCCCTCCCCACCCCAAGGACTTCTCACCCGGGGCCATGGAGCCCCCGGGGTCTGTGGGCAGGCTTGGGATATCATGTGTCAACTTGGAGGGAGGAAAAGATGACTCTTGATCTTCAGTCACTTCTAACTGCAGCTTAACATTTCCTTAGAGCAGTCTCCAGTGGATCTCCCCAGCTTTGTTCAGGTGGAAATGATGTCAGTCACTCTCCTCTTCACCACGTGCTACGGTGAGACCTCACATCACCTCAGCTCGGGAAGCCTTGCCTTTGCTAACTGCGAGGTTCATGTCTGGGGACAGCCTCTGACTCGGTGGTTAATCTGCCGATCTCCAGATGTAGAAAATTAGACAGCAAGGGCCTGCACTAAGGCTCCTGCCAACTCTGCCCCGTGTCCAGTGTGTTCCCAGGGCACAGGCCAAAGAGGGAGCCCAGCCCCCATGGGCCCGTCAGGGCTGGCTCTCTGGGAGCCTGGCTGACCTCCGGCCTCACCCAGCCCTCCGGCAAGAGCACCCGAGATAAAATGAGATGCCCGTGCTGGTCCTCAAACAGCTTGGCGTAAGCTCACCAAGTGTGACGGTTGCTCCAGTGGAGCCACTTGGACCCAAGGACATCCGGCTTGTCCACACAGCATTCCACAAACACCTGCTGAGCCCCTACTGCGTGCCAGACACTGCACGAAGCATCATCGACAATCCAGGGGATTCTGGGTGGGGACCCAGACGAAGTCTTTGACCAGAGTCCTGGAGACTCAGATGACAGGCATGCATTTTATTCCTGATGCAAAGCGAAACCTCAGGAGGGTGTAAGCAGGAAACTGTCACATCCATTAGCGCTTTGGAAAACATCCTTCTGGGCACAGCTCAGAGGCTCTGGGCAAGAAGCCCGGATGCAGCCACGCTGGTGAGTCAGGAGACCCGGCCGGGCACCGGACAAGCGGAGGTCACGGGGCAAGTCCCTCATCTCTGGACACAGGGCCTTCACTTGGGAATGGTGGGGCGGATGGGTGGACCACAGAGCACAATGACCCTGCGAAACAGGGACCTTCCTGGAGGAGCCTGATGACTGGTATGGACCCCAGTCACCTCTACCCAAGGCTCCCCCGAGTGGGATGGATGGCCTATAGGACCCAAGGCTGGCAGTGGTTCCCCCAGACCCCGTGTGCTTGAAAGGGTGATGGGGGCAGTGGGACCTGCCAGCACAGTCATCCATCGATGCAAGTCCTCCCAGGGCATCGTTGGCCCACCGCTGACCCAAGGTGGGAGCTGTGTTCTCAGTAACCACTGAGCATTTGTCCAGGACACCCTCTGCCTGCAGCACCTGCTGCTGCTGACTCCCAGCTACTCGCTGGGTCTGACCCTGGACACCCCTCCATGAGGAGCCCTCCCAGGAGCCCTGAATAGTCCAGGTGCCTCCCACCCAAGCTGTACTTCCCTGTAGAGCATGAACCCATAGCCACTGCCCCCCTTTCTCCAGCAGTCAGTGCCCCCGAGGGCAGGACCAACCCCACTGTGCATAGGAAGCAGGTGCTAAGCAAACACTGGCTGAATGAACAAGTGGACACCTTTTAAAAGCCACCAGGATGTCCCTGGTGGTGCAGTAGATAAGACTCTGCCTACCAATGCAGGGGACAGAGGTTCAATCCGTGGTCTGGAAAATCCGACATGCCTTGGAGGAGCTAAGTCTGTGCACTACAACTACTGAGCTAAGTGTTCCAACTACTGAAGCCCGAATGCCTGTGGGCCACAATCAGTGAGCCTGCACGCCTAGCGCCGGCCCTCCACAGCAAGAAAAGTCCCCGCAGTGAGAATGTTACTAGCACAGAACAGGAGCCCACTGGACACGTCCCTGGGCGCCCCGCGTAAACCTCCACCTCTTGACTCCGCGCTCCCTGATGGAGGAGCTAAGTCTGTGCACTACAACTACTGAGCTAAGTGTTCCGACTACTGAAGCCCGAATGCCTGTGGGCCACAACCAGTGAGCCTGCATGCCTAGCGCCGGCCCTCCACAGCAAGAAAAGTCCCAGCAGTGAGAATGTTACTAGCACAGAACGGGAGCCCACTGGACATGTCCCTGGGCGCCCCGCGTAAACCTCCACCTCCTGACTCCGCGCTCCCTGTGGGCCTGTCCACAAGGAAGAGAGCCCTCGATTCCACAACTGGAGAAAGCTGGGTGCAGCAATGAAGATCCAGTGCAACCAAAAATAAAATTAAAAAAAAAAAAAAACGAAACATCGATGCTGGGCTGCTATACACCATGATGTGAATCATAGTTCAAGACCATTGAAATATCTGTTTAAATACAAACTGACCAGTTTCTCTGCTGAGACCACTTACTATATGAATTCAGTTCAGACTAGGCAGTTTGTGACTCTTTCCAACTCAAGTGGCTTATTCTGGGCAGAGAACAGCAGGTAACTGCCAGCTTGCTCAGCACCCCTAGATATCTCAGCTGTTGACCTGAGTCCGGGACCTGAACAGAACCTCAGCGATCACAAGGAGGCATGAATGAGGGAGAAATTCAGCCACCACCCTCAGAGCGGGTTGCTAAATGGACAAGTCACTACTTTAGCTTTTATATTCATATGGTTATACGTTAAAAGCAGTCTCAGGTTGTTTTTTTTCTTTTTTTTTTCAGTATTCAACAATATCACTAGGCCTCCATGTTTTCAGAACAGTCCAGATGGGTTTATCTCAGAATGCCAGCTGGAATGTGGGTGGCAGTCAGTGCCAGCCCAGGGGAGCGCCGAGCCGCCAGGTGGTGCCAGTTCAATCACTGATCACTGAGGCGGAAGGCAGGAGAAGGCAGGAGGCTGCCTGCTTCACTGCCATGCCGGGTTTCTTCCTTCCAACGACCAGGCCAGGAGCCCAGGTGAGGCGGCAGGGGAGATGCCAGCCTCGCTCTGCTTGGGCAACCTCAACAAGCCCTGAAAGCCCCAGCCAGCAAGCAAAGCTCTCTGCCGGCACCTCGAGGCACGGCTGGCAGTCCTTAAAGAAAATGGACCGTCCAGCCTTTCTCCAGCAGGACACGTGCATTCTCCAAACATAGGGGCTCCCCAGGGCCAGAGCGGCCCACTGTGGCCTTCACAGAGGGCTCCCTCCACCATTGTTGGTACCCTCGGTGGCCCGAAGACCAGGGGCTGAGGGGCAGACAGCCCAAACAGAGACTTAGGTGCTCTGAAGAAGAGCCCACAAGCTTGGACAAAGTTAGGTTGTCTGGCCCTCAGCGGGGACACTCCTTAGCAGACGGGGCTCTGCCGACCAGATGCGTGTGTGTGTGTGTGTGTGTGTGTTGTGTCTGTGTGTGTATGTGTGTGTGTGAGCAAGCATGAGGCCGGGGGGCAGGGCAGGGAGCAGGATGGTGGAAAAGCAAAATCCACCCAAGAGCTTTCTCGCCAAAATTGCCTTCAAGCAAATGCATTTTCAAAGTAAAATCCTGACTGATGGCCCTCCTTCTTTTCAAATGCTACGTCCAACCAAAATCAAGACCAGGAGAGCTTTGGGATGTTAATCACTCAGTGGACATGGGTGCCCCTCTTGCACTTCCACCTCCTGACTCTGCGCTCGCTGCAGGCCTGTCCAGCTGCCAACCTCAGGCCCCTGCCCAGCCCGTTCCTCTCTCTTCCATGCAGACCAGCAGGCGAGGTTGGCAGCCTTCCCACAGCCTGCCCCTCCAGCCACCCCTGGGACAAGCACCCTGGGAATGCAGCATGAAGAGGTGATGCGCTTTAGCGCCAAACAGACTGAGGGGTAAATTCTGCAGCTGCCACTTGCTGACTCTGGGCACATCACTCAACTCCCTTGAGCATTAGGTAAGTTACTAAAGGGAGGCTAAGGTCAATCAGAGAATCCAAGGAAGAGCTGGGCCAAGGAAAGCTCAGCAGGCTACAGGCTTCATGAAGAGGGAAGATCAGAGAGAGTGCCAAGAACTTGGCCTCTGCAATGCCTGGGCAGCAAAGCTTTGCTCAGTGTCCTCCATCGTTATAAACAGGGTTCTCCAGTGGCTCAGCGTAAAGAATCCACTTGTAACGCAGGAGACACAGAAGAGCCAAGTTCAATCCCTGAGTCAGGAAGATCCCTTGGAGGAGGACATGGCAACCCACTTCAGTATTCTTGACTAGAGAATCCCATGGACAGAGGAGCTGGCGGGCTATAGTCCATGGGGTCACAAAGAGTTAGACATGACTGAAACGACTGAGAACACACACGTTGCTATTAACAAGCCAGTTGCACCCTCTCCCAGAGACTATGAAACAGACAGATTTCTCACTTGTATGAGCTTAGTGTCTATTCTGTTGGCATCTACAATATTTCTAATTAGACAGTAGAATTAGATGGCAGAATTTTCCAGACAAGGTGACGGATTTGCTCTATCTCATTTGTTCAGTTTTTCCAACCAGAGTCTAATTTCGTTCTCATTTGCTGTGCGACAGGGGCAGACAGCATCAGAGCTGAGCTGCAGAGAGGAGCCTGTGTCGGGGCGGGGGCGTCCCCTAGCTTCTCCCACGAGGTCCTAGCACAGAGGCGGGGTAACATCCAGATGCGCCCGTGCCCACCAGCGTGGGCATCCCTGTGGCTTCCCTGAAGCCCGCCCCACCCCACCTCTGCACGCTGGGCGGCTGCTTCCCGGCTTCTCAGGGTGGCTGACCACCACCACAGCCACCTTCACGATGGCGAGATATTCAGCACAGCAACACGTGGTCAGCCTCAGTCAAACAGACAGACATACCCACTGTGCAGCGTTCAGTCAGAATGCTGGAATCTGAAAGATCCCACTTTAAATCTGAACTCCAGCATTAACCCCTTGTCTGACTGAGAGCAAATCATATACTACCTTTCCCCCCATTTTTTAATTACAGTAAAATACATGTAACAAAACCTGCCATTTGAATTATTTTCAAGTGCAGGGTTAGTGGCCCCAGGCACATTTGTACATCACCCTGCAGTCACCACCATCCATCTCTGGAACTCTTCTCACCTTGCAAAACTGACACCCTAAGTCAGAGAGCCCCGGAACCCTGTGGTTCTTCAGAAGCACACCCAGAAATAATGCTTAACCAGCTATCTGGGCACCACTGGCCCACTCAGATTTGTGTGCATGCTAAGTCACTTCAGTCGTGTCTGACTCTTTGAGACCCCATGGACTATAGCCCACCAGGCTCCTATGACCACAGGATTCTCCAGGCAAGAACACTGGAGTGGGTTGCCATTTCCTCCTCCAGGGGATCTTCCTCACCTAGGGATCGAACCTGGGTCTTCTTCATTGGCAGGCAGGTTCTTTACCCCTAGTGCCAACTGGAAGTGAGAGCAGTGTTTGTCAGGCACACTCCTGCTGTGTACAGGACCCAGCTCCGGCTGCAGACTGACTTAGCAAAGCACTAAATGCTCTCCCGCCCGGGCTGTGTGTGATAGACTAGCAGACAGTCCCCTCCTCCCTGCCGCCCAGACAAGGAAAGTACCCTCGATGACATTCAAAATCAAGGTTCAAGCTCAAAGTCCTTCTTCGTGTCTCCTTGCCATCTGCTAAGTCTTTATCTCTGAAATACTGTGCAATTGCTCTTCTTTCCAGAATCTCCTGATTCTGACATAAAAGGATGTCTCTGATGCTTTGCTTCGTCTCAAAGGTAAAACCAATAAACATGGATGAAGTGTGCACCACGGGCAGGAATAAAGCTCCCCTGAGCCCGTTACTCCTAACTGTTGGCTGTTACGTTTTGTTCTGTACCTTGAGAGAAGGCGAACAGGGTTGCTCTGTTAAATGAATGAAAAAGCTGTTCTAAGCATGGAATAACTAATATACTGTTTATATAGCATTCTATAAAATATAAGACAATGAAAGCATTTTCAAACTAACTTCAAATTGCAGTCTTCCTCTCCGCAGAGGTTTTCTTTCTCGCAGCTTGAAGCTGATGTCCTTGTTTACTGTCAGTGTGGTAGGATGTACCATCATCTCCTGGGAATGTGACATGAAGTCCTCCCTGCACAAGGTAAGAGGCTGGAAAATAGGGCAGGGGAGAGTTCATTTGGAAAAAATCAGCCTTGAAACATATAGTAACACTGGCACTTCATGGCATTACAAATTTGAGGGGCAAAGGCTATTTACAGACCCCGCAGTAACCACTGGGCTTCCCAGGTGGCCCACCAGCCAAAGCAGGAGACTCAAGAGACACGGGTTCGAGCCCTGGGTCAGGAAAATTCCTGGAGGAGGACATGGCGACCCACTCCAGTATTCTTGCCTGGGAAATCCCATGGACAGAGGAGCCGAGGGGGCTACACAGTTCATGGGGTCTCAAAGAGTACGGCATGACTCAATGACTAAACAGCAACCTCTGCTTTTCATTAGATGCCTCAAAATATAATCCTGATGTTTCAGATGTATTGATGTATCAGTATACTTAAAGATACAATTTTTCACTCACCAGACAGAGGGGGAAAAAGGAGTATCTATAAATCACTGAGAATACCTGAAGAGTATAACTTCACAAGAAAATGTGGAGACTGAAATTTCCTAAATTGTTAGTAAAACCCTCGGACATACAGATACACACAAACACGTGTAGCACACATCCCATCCCATCACTACTTGAAATGAGAATGTGTTAGTTGTTCAGTCATGTCTGACTCTTTGGGACCCCATGGACTGTAGCCCACCAGGCTTCTCTGTTCGTGGGATTTTCCAGGCAAGAATACTAGAGGGGCTGTCATTTCCTCCTCTAGGGGATCTTCTCGACCCACAGATCAAACCCACGACTCCAAGCCTCCTGCACTGCAGGTGGATTCTTCACTGCTGAGCCACTGGGGAAGTCTGTTTAATCTGTGTGCTTAGCCATTTCACACAGTTTCATACATTCCATCACAGTGCCGAATGATAGTGAGATAACTCCATTAACCTTCAGAGAGTTCTACCAAGTGGTGGGACTGTTAACTCCAGTAAGCAGAGGACAGCCCCGGTTCTCTTGTAACGTTACCTACACAGCTGCTTCTATCCAAAAGGACTTTACAAACGGTTCATCCAGCCACCCAGCACACGTGGAGTATGAGCTTGGTCTCCACAGCCAAGAGGAGCAATGATCAACAGAGTATGAACCAGTCTAGGCATCTGGACCGTGGCCATCCTGCCCGTGGGGGCAGCCACCTTCCTGCATTTCAGAGACCTTTCTCAGATCCTAAGTTGCCGAGTCTGAGTCTGAGACCTTCCTGGGGTAATAAGAACCAGAGAGGTGATGGAAACTGACATGAAGCTTTAGCCAAAGAAATGCTCTAACTCAAAAAGCTATTTGTAGACCATCCTGTACTATGGATTCATTTCTACACAACATCTGTATGTGGTAGTGTGTGTTTAGAGTAAACTCTGGACAATATTATTAGAATGTAACTAATGGTATTGCTCTGATTGAAGCTGAATTTTGGAGTACTTTAAGTTTCTACTTTACTTTGATATTGAACCTTTTGATAATGAGTATGTATTAGTTCTGAAATCAGAAAAAAACATCATTTTTTAATTTTAAAGAATAAATGTGCAAAACAAGTTTCAACCTATCATTTTACATTCTATCAGATATGGTTTTATTAATGGCAAAATGAGTGACTGAAAATAAGATTATCTTAGCCCAGAGGCCCTATTTATTTTCATTTCATTTTTATGCCCCAAAGAATATAGAATATTTAATAGGATTCTAATTTTTAAAGGTGCTAATCATTCTTTAGCCCTGACGTGAAGGCACCTAGCAAATGAAACAGAGGAGTTAAATAAATTCAGTGTAGAAAACAACAAACTTTATCAGAGTTTATATTAGGATTTTCAGTCATCGTGAGGTTCAGTGCTAGACCCCTTTTCACTCTCCTCTTTAATTGAAATTTAATAAGCAGTCATATTCTACAGTGTCATTCCGTGACAAATCGTAAGCATTTCCCCGCACTGTTGAAATTTTCCAGAAACAGATCTCGTATCTGTACAGAAAACAACAATAACAGCTGTGTCACAGACAGCCGTGTCTTGGTCGATTTGGCCACTAGTCTGCCATTGGCCTTCTGGGTCTTTAATTAGCCAATGGAAACAGTCATCACCTATTCATCAGCTCCTTCCTCTCCCAAGTCAGTGCATACCTCTTGCACCCTGGCTCTGCATCAGGCACTGTGCTAGGCACTGGGACGCAGCCACCAACAAAGCAGATGTGTCTTCCCTGTGGGTGGAACTTAGACCCGGTTGCAGGACGAACATCAACAGGTCAAACGCCCGTATTGTCACTCACTGTGCTGACCACTCCTGACACAGTTTGATGACACCCAATTTAAAGTTACCTCCAATTCCTCCAAAAATTAAAAAATCGAATGATCCTATGATCTAGCAATTCAAGTAAATACTCCCAGGTATTTATCTAAAGCAAACGAAAACACTAATTCAGAAAGACACATGCATCTCCGTGTTCATTGCAGCATTATCTACAAGAGCCAAAACATGGGAGCAAGCTCAGCACCCATATACAGATGACTGGATAGAGAAGATATGGTGTGTATATACACACAGTGGGCTACTACCAGCAGGCCAGCACCAACAGACGTCAGTCTGCTCTTTCCTGGCCCTGGCCCTCCAGGAAGGGGCTCAGGTACCCCTCCTCTGAGACGTCCTCTGACCCCTCGGTCTAGGTTTGTTCCTCTGGCTCCCTGTGGTCACCTCTAGGTCAGCACTTCCTACATCAGACTGTCCATCCGTCTGTCTGTCTCCCCTGCTGGACGGGGCACTCCGAGGGCAGGAACAGGCCCTCCAACTCTGACTCCCAAGGCCCACCTGGATCCTGGTGACACGGTGACCCACAAACATCTGCAAAATGAGCAAATTCACTGCAGCTTCACCATTTCCACCTCCACCCAGGGGACTGTTCCCCGTGGGCCCCTCTGGGGACAGATGCACACACATCCCCGCCCCGAGTCCTCAGTACTGTCCTCCACCTGCAGTCAGGCCAGTTAGCACATCTGCACATCAGGCCAGGAGGGCACCAGCTGGAGGGGCCACTCAGCTCAACAGCTGATTCAGCAAGCAGTCCCTAACAGGTGACACCCCGGACGCTAGAGCTTCCTGGTGAGGTCAGGGCCCTGCCTCAGCCGCTGGGGAATCGCAACTGACCTCCTCCCCTCACCTGCTCAGAGAGTCTGCGCCCAGTAAAGGCCAAGATTAAAATCAGGCTGCTCCTGTGAAAGCCTCCGTCCACACAAACAAATGATGCTGCATCCAGCGAGGGAGCAACAACGCACCTTTGCTGCTGCTGCTGCTGCTAAGTCTCTTCAGTCATGTCTGACTCTGTGCGAACCTGTAGACAGCAGCCCACCAGGCTCCGCTGTCCACGGGATTTCCCAGGCAAGAGTACTGGAGTGGGTTGCCATTGCCTTCTCCGAACACACCTCTAACCATGTCTTAATAAGAAAGCGCCATGAACACGCCAGGCCCCCTGTGTAACTGCGGAGGGCTGCCCCAGACCTATCCTCTGAGGTTTTATTCCCACTCACTCGGCTTTTAAAATGACAGCCCGGGCCTGAGCAGCTTGACAGCCTCCACAGACCAGCCCCGGTATGGGGAGGACAGAGGTACTCCAGTTCACATTTGTAGGGGAGGAGGGCATGGCAACCCAGTCCTGTATTCTGGCCTGGAAAATCCCCATGGACAGAGGAGCCTGCGGGCTACAGTCCATGGGGTCGCAAAGAGTCAGGCAGGACTGAGGGGCTGAGCACACACATACTCTTCATCCCAATATTTCTTCCTCAGCTGTCCGGTGCTTTGTGATGTTTGCTTCTGGGAAAGGGAGGGAGCGGGAGGCCCCGACAGCTGCTTCTGACGTGTGCTCACTCTGGGGATCGGGGGTGGGGTGGGGGGGTGCAGGGAGAGACAGCTGCTGGGCCAGCTGGCCTCCTCTCTCCCTAAGACCACCCGGCTTCCTAACCCATCCGCTTGCCTCCTCGGGTGCCCAGAACCCTGGTGGAGTGGGACACAGCAGCAAGGATCGCCGGCAGAGCGCTCTACACCCAGCCTTTCAGAAACACTTCCTCAGCTGTTAGCTGTGCCAGATGGTGGGCAGGCACGGAGGGTATGAAGAGTAAACATCAGTTCTCCTCAAGGCGCCTGGGTTCCAGCTGAAGAGCTGAATAAGGTGCAAATGAAACAGGATACAGCAGCCACTACAGGAAGCACTCTGCATTCTACCTGGGGGGAGTGGGGGGGGGCTCCCTGGAGGAGGCGATCATGCCTTAGCTGAGTCATGAAGCAGAAGCACTAGCTGCATGAAAAACTGGGAGTAAGGGACAGAGATCAGACTGTCCAAAGGAACAAGCAAGAAGAAGGGGCCCCGCACGGTCAGAAAACCACACAAGCCAAATATCCATGAATCTGAATGAGGTCATGTCAGTTATATGAAGATATGGTCCGGTACAAGAAAATTAACACCCAGCAAAAAGTCACTCAAGGGCTTTCCAAACTTCAGAGTGTATACAAATTACCTGAGGATCTCATTAAAATGAAGATGCTGATTTTTAAATGATTCAAATGAGAAGACCTGGGGTGGGGTCTAAAGTGAAGTGAAGACGCTCAGTCGAGTCCGACTCTTTGCGACCCCGTGGACTGTAGCCCACCAGGCTCCTCAATCCGCAGGATTTTCCAGGCAAGAGTGCTGGAGTGGGTTGCCATTTCCTTCTCCAGAGGATCTTCCTAACCCAGGGATCGAATCCGGGTCTTCCGAATCGCAGGCAGATGCTTTACCATCTGAGCCACCAGGGAAATCCCTATCAGAAATGTGGAACATAACTGACAATGTAATTGGCCAAGATAATGGATAATGCGATCTGGGTGAGTTGTGGTCACCATACTTCTGGTAGCAAGGGTTAAACTTCCAGGAGATACCTGGATCAGGCTGTTGGACCGTGGGTGAAGTGGCTTGGCCACGTCACCAGGGGTCAGGTTTTCTGTCTTTCTACCCTGCTTCCCAGCGCCACTGTCCTAGACTCGTGTTCTTGTCATCAAAGCTGACCATCTCAGCTCTAGACAGTTCATCCTGCCACAACACAATGAAGCCAAGAGGCTTCTCCTCCCAGGGCTCTTCCTTTTCAGCAAGGAGGAAAACCTCCCCATATGCTCAGTCGCTCAGTCATGACCGACTCTTTGCAACCCCGTGGACCGTAGCCCACCAGGCTCCTCTGTCTATGGGAGTCTCCAGGCATGAATACCGGAGTAGGTTGCCACTTCCTCCTCCGGGGGATCTTCCCAACCCAGGGATCGAAACTGCATCTCTTACATCCCCTGTATTAGTGGGTGGATTCTTTACCACTAGTGCCACCTGGGAAGTCCCAATCTCCATCCATATATATGCAAAGAATCGGACACGACTGAGCGACTAAACTGAACTGATACACACACACACACACACACACACACACACACACACTTATCTATTTATCAAGAGAGAAAAGAGAGAGATTCATTATAAGGAACTGGCTCATGCAATCCTGGAGGCTGGGGAGTGCCAAGACCTGCAGGGTGAGTTGTCAGCTAGAGACCCACGAGAGCAGATGGTATGACTCCAGTCCAAGTCTGAAGGTCTGAGAACCACGAGAGTCGGTGATGTAAGTTCTGGTCAGACAGCCAGCAGATTCTGGAAGCCCAGGAAGAGACGATGTTCCAGTTAACTTTCCAGTGCTATCCAGACCTTCAACTGACTGGACGAGGCCCACCCGCACTAGGGGGAAAAGCCTGCTTTGCTCAGTCTACTGATTCAAATGTTAATCTCTAGGTCTGGCATATATACCCTACCATGTGTAAACTAGATAGCTAGTGGGAACCTGCTGTATAGCCCAGGGGGCTCAGCTCGGGGCTCCATGATGACCTAGAGGAGTAAGATGGGGAGTGGGAGGGAAGTCTAGGAGAGAGGAGCTATGTGTATCCTATGGCGGAATCACTCTGTGGTTAGCAGAAACTAATGCAACATTGTAAATCAATCATACCCCAATAAAAATAAATAAATAAATGTTAATCTCATCCCAAACACCCTCACTTCAACACACAGTTACATTTACCTGAATATCTGGGCACCCCCATGGCCCAGCCGAGAATACCGAAACAACTCTGAAGATGAAGATCCAATAACACCACCAAATTTCAAGACTATGCATAGGCTACAGTTATCTAGTCAAGGCAGGAGGCAAAGAAATGAATGAAACAGACCCACACATAAGCTCACGACTGACTTTTCACAAAGATGCAGAGTAAAAATAATCCATAAAAGAAAAAGGCAGACTTTACCAAAACTAAAACCTTTGCTTTTTTGAGAATATTATTAACAGAACAAGAAAATAAATAAAACCAGCCACAGATTGGGAGAAATATCTGAAAAATCATATAGCTGTTAAAGAACTTATATCTAGAATACACGTTTTAATCAGTTTTTGTCTTTCTGTTTCATTGAAATAAAGTTGACATAGAGCCGTATGTAAGTTTAAGGTGTGCGGCATAATGACTTACAGCTATTGTAAAATGGTTATCACAATAAATTCAGTTAACAGCTGCTACCTCATATAGACACAAGGGGAAACAATCAAAAAGGAAAAATTTTTTTACTTGTGATGAAAACCTTCAGGATATCTTTTAACTACAGTCATCGAATTAGTTTATAGAGTCATTGTAGCTTTTCTCTCACCTTGAAAAGCTTGGCTCACTACATCAACAAATTTACCTATTGATTTCATCCTCCTATGTAATTAGCTTCAAAATTACTGGACCAACATTACTACAGATAATAACAATGAATGAAATTCAAGATTTCTCTGCTATTCTTCTTGATCTTAGGACATACCCTGTTGTCAGAGATAAGCCACGTTTCTAGAGAGTCAGACATGCAGCAAGTTCTAGAAATAAAAACACACAGGACACACTCGGCGACCAATGGCACACAGCAGTGAATTCACAGAGGATCTACGTGCGTTGGACTGCAACCAGACACTGTCCTTGTCTTGGTGTTTCAGCTGAGGCACCGTGGCTGGGAACAACATGCTCTAGAGATGTCAGTATTGCTCACAGCTGCCCCTGTGACACAGTCTCCCTCTGAGCCAGGAGTGATGGGAGAGGATGGAGGGAGATGGTCAGTGGGAAGGAAGGACTTCCAGCAGGGACTGGTCAGGGTGATGGTATCACTCCTCGCCCACTCGGAGGAGGAGAGGTCCTTCTCCCTCCACTGCTCCCAAGCTAGCGAGGGGACCGCAGCCCCCAGCCCAGAGCGGGAAGCCATGCCAGCGGTGCGGTCAGACCTGTGGAATGCCAGGAAGCTGGACGGAGCAGCTGAGCAGGGATTAATCCCTGAGCTTCTCCACAAGCCCCGACAGCTGAACACCGGGTGAGCGTAATCCTGGGGGTGGCGTGTGCTGCGGGGAACCCCTTCCCGGCCTCTCTAGTTACCTTCTCAGATAACCCTGGGTAGGGGTTCAGGTTATCACGACACCATCCCACCCCAAGGCTCTTTCCATCCCTTCGTCCTTGCCCAGCCTCTCTCAGCCTTTAGCCCGGTCCCCAGTGAAGACGTGAGGCTGCCCTGACCTCACTCAGCCCTGAGAAAGGAGTCATACCCTCTGCTCCCTCCAGCTATGGATCTGGTGACTTCTGCTGGGGCATTTACACATTGTGCAGGCAGTCACTCTGCCATATGGACCCAGGGCTGCAGCTGGGAGGCTCCAGATTGCTGACGGAGCATCTAAGATGGTCAGAGGCACAAGCATCACCGACAGAGCCAGCAGTGGATGCCAGGAGCCCTGAATGAGTTGTGGCACAACTGATTGTCAGCTGCAGTTACTTGAGGAGGCTTAGTAATCTCCCCACATGGCTCATGGAGTATGGGGGTGGGGTGGGGAGCCAGTGTTAATATTCTGAGGAGCTCTTGACGGATGATGCCTGGTGACCTCCTCAGACCCAGGCTTCTGGACCTGCTCTTCTCCTGCTTGTGATGCCCCCTCTTGCCTCCCCCCAAATCCTACCAGGCCCCCTTTCTCCAGAATACCCTCAGCTCACAGCTCTGACCCGAGTCTTCAAAGATCACAGACCACTCTAGGAGTATTTCTCAAGTTGCCTCTGGTTGGTTTTGTCCCCAGGTCTTATTTCCCTAACTGGATTTTTCATGCCTGCCCTGGGGTCCTTTTTCCGGTTCTCAGTCCCAGGCTCTTTCTTGTACATCATGAGCTCCAGAGAGGTATTCTCAACATTTGTGTATGTTTGGGAAACAACGTAATGAAAACTCAACTAATAAATAAATGTGAGGCTCCTCAGAACACTAACACTGGCTCCCCACCGCCACCTCCATACTCCTGAGCCACATGGGGAGATTACTAAGCCTCCTTAAGTAACTGCAGCTGACAAACCGTTGCCAAATACAATCCACTGTGCTTTAACGTGATGCCTGTGTTCTGAAAAATCCCCATCTGGATGCAAAATCAAAATCACTCCATGAACCGCCCTGGACTCACAGGAGTAAATGGGGCCTGTGGAACAATCCTAAAGACCAAGGACACCTTCATACACAGACAGGACTCCCTAGGAATCGTATTTTAACATGATCAATGGTTCACAGACACAAAAGAGAGGAGAATGCACATGCCACTGTACCTTGGAAATGACCTGAAGCGGTTCAGGGAGGGGGCTGGGCAGGGCTGCAGCCTGTGTGTCTTCGGAAAGGTGGGAAGTATGACACCCACGGGCCAGGGGCAGGGCTCCTTATCCTTGGTCATCCTTGGCCAAAGGGAGGCAATCTTTCCAGCCTTTTATCCTGAGGTCTGGTTTCCTGCCTTGGAAAGGCATGTCCTTTGAAGCAAGTGTTTATGGTAAATATCTTGTTTTTATCAAAGCTGAGAATCAAATCCAGTGTTATCAACTTCTGTTACAATCAACTTGGGAATCACTGCTGGAAATGTGTTTCTAACCTTCTTGTTTTTCTCATCGGCGCTCAGCGCTTGGGGAAATGCGACAAGCCTGAAACCACTAAGCCACCTGGATGGCGCAGAGACGGGCAGCTTCCTCAGGGCTCAGGGATTCCTGCGAAGGTGTCCACACACCTGCAGTGCCTTCCCCACACGTGCCCCTGGAGTCGTGGGCCTGGAGCCTCACACTCAACTTAGGTGTGGAATAACCATTTCTTTTCTTTTATTTAATAGAGAAAAACTCACATATGACAAGCAGAGTGAAGCCTTTCAGGACTACGGCTGCAGGGAAACCGAGTCACTGGGAGCTGTCTGAGAGGGCTGTGCATGTGCGTACTCACACCAGTGCTTACATTCACATGGGCACGTTTGCTAGTGTGTATATTCGCACACGCATACACATGCCCATGTTCACAATCCCTACCCTGCTCATTTTAGATGGGTGCAGGTTGATGCTCATAAGCAAATACAAAATTCACGCAATGCTTAAATTTCCCCTAAATGGCAGGCACCCCCAAGGTCTGGAGGCTAATGCCTGATGCCCCAGTGGAGCTGGTGTAATAATAAAAGAAATAAAGTGCATAATAGATGTAGGCTTCCCAAGTGGCTCAGTGGTAAAGAATCTGTCTACTAATGCAAGAGATATGGGTTGGAACCCTGGGTCAGGAAGATGCTCTGGAGAAGGAAATGGCAACCCACTCCAGTATTCTGGCCTGGAGAATCCCATGGACAGAGGAGCCTGGCAGGCTACAGTGCATGGGGTCACAAACAGTCGGACACGGCTGAGCAGGCACACGCAGGAGCAAGAAATGTAATGTGCTTGAATCATCCTGAAACTGTTTCCCCACCCACCTCCACTCCATGGAAAAGTTGTCTCCCCTGAAAACAGTCCCTGGAACCAAAAAGGTTGGGGACGGCTGCCCTAATGTATCAGTTGCTCTGGAACAAATTCACAGGCTTCACAACAGAACTGCCTGTGAGTGGAAACTAACACAGAGACCACCCTTCTTCTGAGCACCACTCTCTCTTCCACATCACCCTGGTAATAATAATAATAGTGACAGCCGCCTTGTTCTCAGCGCAGCCTCTGTATGTGCTGGGGTCAGAGACAGAGGTTTGATTCACATGGTCACATCCTGTATTTACCACAAAGCTGGAAGCCAAGTACTATTACATCTGGCTGCACAGATGAGCAAACAGACACAGAGAGATTAATTAATCACTTGCCCAAAGACACACAGTTAATCGGTGTGTGTTAAAGTCACCGAAGGCACTCTGCTCACTGCTGCCTCCGCTCTTCCCTTCCCTGCCCCCTCCCTTCCCGTATGGTGCCCTATCTGAAGAGGCACCTCTTTCTCCATCTTTATTCTGCCTTATTTTTGTTCATTGAACTTACCTGATCTGACCTCATAGCATACTGATTATTTATTTATTGTCAGTCCTCCCACGAGACTGTTAAGTCCTCCGAGGTGGGGACCTGGTTTTGTCCCTGCGGAATCTCCAACACCTAGAAGAGTCTGGTCCACAGAAAACCAGACTCCAAAAAGATTTGTGGGATGAATGAATATATCCCATGTTAACTCAAATTTTGCAAAGTTGAAATGGTGCCATGCAAAATATTAATAAAGCCTCACTTTGTTTGTAAAATGTAAAGCGATTCAAATGTTTCCAAGTTATAAGAATTCATCAAGATCCCTACAGTTCCAAAGCTGGTAGGACGGGAAATTGTAAGTTGTGTTCATACTGCTAACTATGGTTGGAAGATAAACCTCAGCTTCTGTACTCCAGACACTTCAGAAACCAAAGTATGGGAGGGATTTTGATGGCTCGTGTGTCATTATTTCCTCATTTGCTATCATTATAAAGTATTTTGGGTGTGTATAAAAATGTCATCCAAGCACTCACTGCATTTATGCAGCAAAAAATTTGCCTGACGTTCATCAACTTTGGAGCAGAAGTCAAATGTGATAAAGCTCTCTGTAAGGAAGCCTGAGCTACACCCTGGTCATTTATAGAGAGAGGGTGTGTGTGTGTGTGTGTGTGTGTGTGTGTGTGTGTGTGTGTGTGTGTATATGTAGTTGTTTAGTTCACTCTTTGCCATCCCAAGGACTGCAGCCCACTAGGCTCCTCTGCCCATGGGATTTTCCAGGCCAGAACACTGGAGTGGGCAGCCATTCCTTTCTCCATGGGATCTCCCCAACCCAGGGACTGGGCCCGCATCTCTTTCGTCCCCTGCATTGGCAGGCGAATTCTTTACCACCAGCGCCACTTGTGCTTGTTGTGTTTAGTCACTTTAGTTGTGTCCAGCTCTGTGTGACCGCATGGACTGCAACCTGCTGGGGTCCTCCAGGCAAGAATACTGGAGTGGGTTGCCATGCTCTCCTCCACGAGATCTTCCCAGCCCAGGAATCAAACCTAGGTCTCCCACATTGCAGGCAGATTCTTTACCATCTGAGCCACCTGGGAAGCCCTCATTTAGGAACAGGACTTTACAGAAGACTAGAGCTACTGGCTGAGAAAACTGTTAATAAGAAATTACAAGCCCCAGATGGAGCCATTTGTGTCCCACCCCTACCCCTGCAGCAAGGCAAGACTTAATGACAGCTTCAGTCCCTTCTGGATGTCATCTTTGAAGCAGCCAGTCTGACACTTGCTGATCGAGTCTAGTGAGGTAAGACCCCTGCCTGCCTCCCCTTCCCCTAAAAGAGTTGGCCTGGCCGGAACAATCCTTTCTTTACTTCTGCCAATACTTCCCCTTCCCCCACCCCCTTCTGCCTATAAAAACCCACCGTTTTGTACAAGCCGCCCTGGGTGAGATGCTGCTGTCCAATTCATTACTCAGCTAACAGAGCACGTCATATCTTCAAGTTTACTCAGTCAAATTTTGTTTTTATCACAAAACTTAAGGCAACTCTAAGGCAAAAGGAGAAGGCAGCGACAGAGGTTGGACAGAGGTTGGCGACAGATGGTGGGATGGCATCAGCAACTCAATGGACGTGAATCTAAGCAAACTCCGGGAGATGGTGAAGGACAGAGAAGCCTGGTGTGCTGCCGTCCATGGGGTCACAGAGTCGGACGTGACTGAGTGAACAAAGCAACAAGGCGATAGTAATAATAGTTACAGACTTCTGTGCTTTGTCTTGTGATCAATACTTTGTATTTCGGTGGCAAAATAGGCCTCAAATCATGTGAGTCAAGTCTCCTTTGATCTGTAATGCTGCCGCCAGGCTATGGGGTTCCAGACTCAGCTTCACAGGCAGAGTTGGCTGGGGGATAGTGACCCGGCCCTCCAGTAATAAGGGCGGTTCTCTAGATGTTCTGTCCCCTGGAGTAGGTGGGTCTCCAACCTTTCACGGCCAGCACCGAGCACAGGTTTCTTCTCACCCAGATTGCAGGGCTCCCACCAGCGGCCTGGACCAAGACGCACAGAAGCCCTCACTGATGCGAGCCCGTGTCTACCTGAGGCCACAAAACCATACCCCAGGCCCTGCAACTAATAGGCCACTTCTTTGTCCTGAACCTTCCTGTCACGGGCTCAGCTAAACATTAGCTTCTCTTTCAAACACAGAGCAAACTGCCCCCCAACACTCAGCAGAAGGAAACTTGAATGTTAACTTCCCCCACCTTCTGGGGCCCCACACTGGCCTGCGTGGAGGAAACCAGAGTCAGGTGGTCAGTCCACCACGCCGAGGCCCTTTCTGCGGCCTGGGCTTCATGCTCTGGCCCCACCCTGCCCCTTCCTCAGGCCTGGGAGAGAGCAGTGTGCCGAGAAAGGCCACGTAGGTGGCCATGGGGGACAATCAGAACCCTGGGGCAGGGGAGGAAATGCTACTGGGACCAGTGCAGAGGGAGGAAGGTGGGGGCTCTGTCCACTGAGCACTGACTGCAGCCCAGGAGGGGCTCAGCCCCAGGATGCAGAGACAGCAAGACACACACTCTGCTGCCCAGCCATCCACAGCCGGGGGCGTGATGCTTGTGTTGGGGAAGGAGACCCAGGGAGTCAGAGGCACCTGCTGGGGGTCCCACTACCAGGAAAGTATCCTTGTGTGCAAGCAGGAGTCTCCTCCGGAGAGCTTCTCTGGAGAGCGGGAAATGAATGAAACAAAAGAGGCAAACGTGCTGTGTGGGGTGATGGACAGATACAAGCTGAGGCCAGAAACATGAGGACCAACTCTGAACTCTGCCGGTCACTGGCCAGGGCAGGGGTCGGGGCAGAATTCTTCGGGCTCTGAGCCCCTTAACCAGGCGAGGCTCCGCTTCGACTAGGAATAAGCCTACTGTACATGGGGGCTGACCCCAAGAGAGGACACTGAGAGGCAGTCGTGGCTCTTAACATAGGGGTGGGGAGGGCTCGGGTCCTGCTTGTGCACAACTGGAGGGGGGTGAGGGGCACCGGTGCATCGACTTCAAGCCTGAGTCATTGATTTCCAGGCTGACTTGGCTTTATTCACACAAACACCCTCTGCCGAGGAGGTAGGAACTCAGGGCAGCCCCGTTGGACAATGGTGGGCTCCTCTGGCATCCCTGGGCCCTCGGCCTTTTGGCTTTTATCCCTCGAGTTGCTCCCAATGGAGGTTTCAGCTGTTCACCAGCACAGTGGTGTCACATCACTCCGACCAACTCCATTGCTCAGCGGCCACTTTCAGGGTGAAAATTCAGCTGCGGGTGGTGCCTTGCACTGAAGAGCATTAAATTAGCATTCTGGGGAGAGGGACATATGCGTCACACACTCTGCTTTGGAACCGATGGGAGCTGAAGCCGGGGCTTCCATATCTCATAAAGGAAGGACATGCCACAGCCCCAACGCTGAGGTAACCGTGCTGGCAGCCAAGAGCCCGGGCCCCCTTCCGTGTCCGTGGAGGAAAAACTAGTTCTAGATCCCTGGGAAAAACACACAAGGAATGAGATGCCACGTCCCACTTATTTGACCCTGAACTCTCATAACCTGTTTTTCTGCTCTTCCCTATTTTTATAAGTATCTGTTCGAACTTTCTCCCGCTGTCACACCCGCGGCCCTCAGGCCTGAACCTGCCTTCTCATGTCTCCCTGCTCCTCCAGATCCCTGCAAACCGGTTCCAGCTCCTCCACACAAGAGCTGAAACAGGTTGCTGCTATCTCAAACCAGCCTCGTGGAGCTAAGGTGCTTTGTCTATAAATTCAAGACAGAGAATAAGGCCTGGAGCTTGCTGTTGACCTGCCAAATAATTTCTAACTATAAAAAAGAGGCTTCGAAACACCATCCAGTGACACACACAGAGAGAGAATGGCACAGGGTGTATAGTCCACAGGCATCTGGTTCTTGGGTAGAAATGATATTTTTGAGTTGTGTCTGGAGGCCTGGGGGAGAATCTATGTTTACTCCTTTCTGTCCCAAAGAGGGTTTACTGAACAGACAAGAATCCCAGGTGGTTGAGACCATGGAACAGAGGGCCTATGCAAGGAGTGCATTTGGGGTTTAGGCTCTATGTCAGATTTAAGATACACGAAGATTAAAAACACTGAAATTCACCCAGTAAGAGTAAGACGGTGTTGGCTGATCCCATATGAAGTGATGGGATCACTTATTACCTTCAGGGGCACATAACTCCAATGACCATGGGACCAGCGGACTGCTGATGGAGGGCTGGGGCTCCCAAGGAAGACAGGACAGCTTCTGAGTGAGGAGGGAGCCAGGTACGACTGGAAGGACCCCACTCATGCACAGACACATGTGGCCTCTCTGCTGACAGGCTTTAAGGAGACACAAGGCAGAGATGAGCAGGGGGTGAGTCAAGGCTGCCCTGCCTGTGGTGATGTGGATGGAAGCTGTGACATGCCGGCTGGGCCTCGTTTCCTGCCATGAGGCCAAATTCCAGCATCCCTCCCTCCTCTTGGGGCCGGCAAGGAGTCTGAATCTCAGTTGAAGGGGTCCAGGCTCCTGCTGACTACATAGTAACAAGCCCTACAAGCCCCAGGAAGCCCCCTACTCCGGACCCAGCTGCCCAGCCCCCCAGAGCAGAGGCCCAGCCTGAGTCCCTCCACCATCACAACTGCCTTCACATTTTACATCTTCTCCTCTGAAAATATGGTCGATAACCACATCATAGCATAGAAACAGGAGCCTTAGAAACAGAACCTCAGAGCCGTGGGGTAAGCCCCTGGGGAGGCCATGTGCACAGCTGACCCCCAGTCAGCAGGTGTCCCAATGGGAAGCACTGGCCTCAAGTCTCTGCTCCTCCTCCTGCCTCCTTCCAGCCTCTGAAGGGAGTGAACTGAGGGTCCCCCAACCTCCCTGCGCCCCAAGGACCAGGTGCCTCAAGAAGCGGCAGCCTGACTCTCCTGTCCTCTTGAGCTCACTCAGCAGTTTCACTCTCCTGGTTCTCTTTCTCTCAGGATCCTGGAGGCAACAGGGTTAGAAGTACAAAGTTGACTTTCCAGCAAAAAGCATCTGCAGGGATGACGAGGATCACATCGTAGTGATAAAATGATAACACACGGACAGTTGCCCATTTGGGGCTGTTTGGCATTGTTGGTGGTGCACAGTGCTCTTACAACATTCTTTCTTTAATATTTATTTATTCAGCTGATTGGGTCTTAGCTGCGGCATGCCAGACCTTCATTTCACCATGAGGGACCTTCCGTTGCAGCACACAGACCCTCTAGTTGCAGTGCACAGGCACAGTTGCCCTGAGGCATGTGGGATCTTAGTTTTCCGACCAGGGATCCAAATGGGTCCCTCAGTGGGAAACTTTGCAAGGTGGAAGGATTGTTGCTTGGCAAGGTGGATTCTTAACCAGTGGACCACCAGAGAAGTCCCTCTTATCAACATTCTTGCATTTAAATCAAAATTGTTTTGAATATGATCAACTGATCAAGAAAATATAATAATCTTACATGTCTAATAACTTAGATTCAAATGTGTGTGTGTGTGTGTGTGTGTGTGTGTGTGTGTGTGTGCTCAGTCGTGTTCAACTCTTTGTAACCCTATGGACTGTAGCCCACCAGGCTCCTCTGTCCATGGGTTTTCCCAGGCAAGAACACTGGAGTGGGCTGCCATTTCCTCCTCCAGGGGATCTTCCCGACTCAGGGATCAACTCATGTCTCTTGCGTCTCCTGCCTAGGCAGGTGTATTCTATACTGCACCACTGATGATTTGAATCACCACCTGAGAGATTCAAATATATAAAGCAATAAATAAATTACAGACAAATCTACAAACACATACAATGATTTTGACCTATTTTCATAATTAACAAACAGATAAAAATCAACCAGGATATAGATTTGGACAAGCCAGATATCTCTTTGAAAAACAGCTTGGCATTATTTTTAAAATCACAGATATGCAAACCCAGAACTCTCAGTTTGTGAGGTACAACCTGCAGAGAAACGACACATGTGACTCAAACACAAAAATATTCACAATAGTGCTGCTCGTTGCCAATGGCCTTGTACAACAGCCAGTTCCCATCCACAGTCAAATGAGTAAGTAACCGGGGTATATTCACCAGAGAGAATCCTACACGGCAGTAGAACCAGAGGACTAAGTCTGCACAGGATGGTGTGGATGAATCTCAAAGCACGAATGCTGGGATAAAGGAACAGACTGTGACTCCACCCCCACACAGTTTAGAAAGAGTCAAAGCTCACGCGCCGTGCTTAAGATAGAGACGTGCATGCTCACACTGTAGTGGACAGTCAGGTGGGCGGTCACTTTGAGGGGTTGGAGGTAGACTAGGGAGAGGGGCACATGGTCTCCTAGGTACTAAACTGTACGTATATTTGGGTTGGCCAATAAGTTCATTCGGGTTTTTCTATTACCGCTCGAATGGCCTCATTGGCCAACCCGATACTTTCATAGCAACTTCAGGTATTTTGGCTATTATTTACTGGTAAAAGCAATAGTTTTCAAACTTCGGAGAAGGCAATGGCATCCCCCTCCAGTACTCTTGCCTGGAAACTCCCATGACTGGAGGAGCCTGGTGGGCTGCAGTCCATGGGGTCGCTGAGTCAGACACGACTGAGCGACTTCACTTTCACTTTTCACTTTCATGCATCGGAGAAGGAAACGGCAACCCACTCCAGTGTTCTTGCCTGGAGAATCCCAGGGATGGCAGAGCCCAGTGGGCTGCCGTCTGTAGGGCCGCACAGAGTCGGACACGACTGAAGCGACTTAGCAGCAGCAGCAATATTTTTCATACTTAAGGAAGCTGGAGATGCCCTGGGAGCTGTCCTGCCCAGAGCAGCTCTGCCCTCCTCTTCTCTGCTCTTCTCAAGCACCTGACTCTCCCTGCTCATCCCCACAGGCGCCCCCCAACACCACACCCTCCCCCACTGCCGTCTCCCACCAGGAAAGAGGCGGCTGTGGGTTAGGAGGCAAGGCCCAGCCTGTCTGGGTTCTGGGCCCTGACCTGCCTCCAGCTGGGAGAAAGGAATTCCTCACAGGGCCACACTAGTCTGTAAGGACCTACATGGGGCTTCCTCCTTGTAAAAGGTACACATCTGCCTTCACCTTCCCTGTCTTGGGCTTATCAAGGGCAAGAAAGGGCTATGTTGGAGCAAAATTCAAACATTTCAGATCTTCAACCTCTTGGCATCGTCTGTTCCCAAAGTCCAGTACTGAGGGGCAGAGGCAGAAATGACAGAAAATTAAAGCCAGGAGTGTG
>SJYC01018582.1:0-13669 GCA_006408675.1 Madoqua kirkii
AAAAAAAAAAAAAAAAAAAAACCACGAAACCCCACAGGCACAAATAGACCAACTTTAATAGATATTATTTTGTATTTATATAGCGCCTTCTTCAAGAACCTTAGATGCTTTACAGACATTGTATCTAATTAATCCCCACAACAACCCTGTGAGGTAGGTATTACTCCCATTTTACAAGATAGGGAGACTGAAGCACAGAGAGGTTAAGTGACTTGCCCAAGGTCACACAGTTAAATTCACTGAAGAGCCAGGACCTGAAGCGCCTTAGCCTCCCGGCTCCCAGGTTAAATACCTCATGAGAGAAATCTTCAATGAAAAAGTAGCTTTAAAGAAAGTATCAAGAGTAGTATGTTATGGAAGTGAGGTCTTTCTACTGCCATCAAGGAAAGGAAAAAACTACACGATGGTTAGAGGCGACGAGACCCATATATTACATACCCCCCCTTCTCCCTCTGCCTAGAATCTCAGGACTCCTGTCCCCAGCCAGCTTCTAAAGGTACCGCTGCCAAGGCAGAAGCCGTATGACTTAGAAGTGAGGCTTAATTTAGAATACTTACTTTCAGTTACGATAATTCATAGAAATTCTTCTTCCAATACACAGACTACCGGACAGTCATCCCAACAAACATGTACACAGTTAGACAGCAATCACCACCGTGTACAACTGACACCCGCCCCTTCCGGTTGGCCAGCCAACACACCACCTCAGGTCGCTTTCTAGACGCGCCACTTTCCTTCCTGTCTGCGTTTCTCCCCCTAGCCCTAAACCCTCCGTGTTCTTAAAGCATACTGCATTTCTGAGAAGCTCCGAGACATTACACGCAGATGCAGCTGCACTTAGGAGGACAAAGGAAATGGAGAACACTCATGCCATTGCCCTGCCCCTGACAGCTCGTCCTATTAAACGGGGTGCAGATGTGAACAGTGTGCGACTACCGTGGAACTCAAGAATAATGTGGAACTTGCTTTCATACAAAATTTAACCTTAGCTTTTCCTTTACTGTACTTTTTTTTTTTAATGAAAAATGTAAAGTTTACAAACACAACACAGTATCCCAACGCTGTACCTTTATGCAAATGACTTCATCTATCTTTCTTCTACATGCCGTGGCCCAATGCAAGTCAAAGCTGGTTCAGCTTCACGTTACCCCTCGTCTCTGGACTAAAAGCTGCAGACATTCAGCTTTAAATTGCAAGACGATTTGGCTGAAGCCCTCAAAGCAAAAAAAAAAAAAAAAAAAAAAAAATGTATGCACCTCCAGAGCTCTGACTTGCCCACATTCTTGGTTGTGATTCTCTGAGCCACACTGGTAGATTGGGCAGGCCATGTAATTTGTATGAAACCATCCCAGCCAGGGGTAAGGCTTTAGAAACTGTTATCTCCAAAAGCAATCTGTCAGAAGACATCATCATTTTCTCCCAGCACATTTGTTTCGACAGCCTAATTAGCTAAGTGACCCTGTTAAAGATCTATTCGTGGAACGAATAGGTGAAGTCATTTCCTGAGCTAAAAGATACAGATAATAAATGTTAATAACAGCAGCAGACAAAAACATTCTTCTTTGTTGCTTTTTTTTTCAGATTCAACAGTATTAGTAAAATAAGTTTAGAAAATTACAGCAATTAAAAAAAAAAGATTACTGCCTTAAAAATTTTGACTTGAATAAAGAACATCTAAGACCTGATTGCTATTATCTTGAATATATATTCAATTACTTTCTGCAAGTTACATTCGGCCACTGTCAGACAACTTACTGATATATAGGAAAGTGTCAACTGCAATGGTTTACATACATCTTACATCACGCATGTCACTTCTTGAAACTCCCAACAGAATGAAGTCTTTACAAACACAAAGTTAAATTTCTAAACACTCTTCCAGTAAGATCTGTAAAGGTGGAAGGGGGAGAAAAAAGGACTTGCTTTCAAAGTACTCCTGGTTGACCTCATTAATGTACTCCTCACAGGGTCTGTCAGCTCCCCAGGAAGGCTGGGGTTGGGATGGTCCCTTCTTTCCAGAATAAAGAACTTCTAAAATAAGGTAACTGCTGCGACATGAGTTTTCCAAACGCGGCCTCAGCCTGAAAGAGTCCTGAAGAACCCTCAAGACTAGCACACCACTACCACACCAAGATTTCTTCCGTCATTCCACAACAATAGGGAATTTTTTGATTTTTTTTTAAATTTTACTGAAATTAAAGCTGAATAAGACTTACAACTAGGAACAAATATTTAGAGCCAGAGATATCAGTTCCTCCTGGAAAAAGAATAATTTACCTTCTCTCACTGCAATTTTTCTTAGGGTAACTTATGATTTAAAATAGTTTAAAAATTCACCTTAAAAATAGAAACAAACGAAAGGATTCATTAAACTGACAAAAACTAATAAAAATATGCTCAAATTTACCGACAGAATCATGGGCACTTCATACAATACTTAGACTCTACCAGTTTTAAGTAAAATAAATAAGGAAAAAAATTATAATTACAAAGCCAGTCTTTCCCCTTGGGGAAACAAAAAGCCACTTTTGACCAATTGTTCCCTAGATATACATATACTGTATATGATTATAAGCTTCTTCAGAGAAGCAAACGTATTTGCCTTCCTGACATTGGATTCTAGTATCTATTAAGTCTCTTTACATCAGGAAGGCGACTGCAAGTGTTGGGCCCAAAAAGCATTTCTGGTTTACGCTCGAAAAGACTACCCAGTGTTCTCTCTCTGCGTGTCCAACCCAGGCGCACGCGTATGCGGCGTGTTCAGCATCACCTCCTGCCATCGTCAGTATAACCTTGCACAGACTCCCGTTCTCTCTGCTGCACCCCCAAGGAGCTCAATCACTACTGGTGCAATGAAGGAAGAGAAAATGCATGTCGGTTATTGGAAGGCTGTTTCACAAGAGGAGCTGGTATCTCTGATTCCACTGCCTTGTGCGGAGCTGCACAGACAGCATGATACCTGAGCGAATCAATCAACTACCAGGATAGGAAGAGCGTGTTAACCCACAGCCTTTGCTTTATTGTGTGCAAAGTGCGCTGCTGCCCCCCTGAGCTCCTGCAGTTCTCTTTTCTTGGAAAAAATCGGTGCTTGATCCTTTCCCAAATAACCAGAGAAGAAATGAGGCAGAAAGTCTCTCTTCATCGCGGCTCCCTCAGTCCCGGGACTGATAGAAAAGGATGTAGCCAGACTCAGAGTTCTTCGAGATATCTGATGTTAACCCGTAGAATTCTTCAATAGCTTGTGCATCTATTTTCTGCGACGGAAAAAAACAAACGTCAGTAGAAAAATTAGCTCTTTGGACTCTTGGAATCCAGTAAAAGCTTCAGCCTTTCTTAGGATAATGTCTTTCATTTTCTCATTTGTAAAACAGCTCTGCACAATCAGAATAGCTTGGATGATGCCCAGTATTGGTGAGAATGTGGAACAAACGAAACTTTCATTCACAGCTGGGACTGCAAAACGGCACCAGACACAGACAAAATGCTTTCATCATCTTCTAAGCTTGAACATACCCTGTGACCCAGCAATTCTATTCCTAGGTACAGGCTGAACTGTAAGAAACAACTGATTGTCAACAATCTGGGATCTATGAACATGGCAATTTCATAAGGTCCAATCTAATATATACTCAAGGAAAAAAAAAAATGAGTGTGTATGAGCAGTGAAAGACTTCTACAAGGGTAACCGAGGCAGTTTTAATAGTCATTAATGGACAAAAAGCCAAGTTTCTAACATGGTATATTTGTACAATGAAAAATTAGATAGCAATTTAAAAAAAAGAACTACTACTGCAAGTAATAAGAATGAATTGCATAAATAACAAACGAGTGAAAAAAGACACCAAAGAAGTCATACTGGATGAGCCTACTTGCATTCAAACACAGACAAAATCAACCCCAGTAAGATGATAAAATTAGAAATAGTGGGTTCCAGGGGATGGGGGATGGGAGAGGAAAGCTGTAGGTACTGAAAGGGAAAAGGAATAAGAGAGCTTGTTGGGGTG
The DNA here is from genome assembly GCA_006408675.1 of Madoqua kirkii. NCBI lineage: Eukaryota > Metazoa > Chordata > Mammalia > Artiodactyla > Bovidae > Madoqua > Madoqua kirkii. The sequence continues at coordinate 4,005 of SJYC01018582.1, forward strand.
CTGAAATACACTATTTCTTGATCTAGATGGCAGTTATGTGTGTGCACTCGTGTGTGTGTTCACATGTAACAATTAAACTTTCTTAAAAGCTGCATACTTAACTGTTATCTTATAGCTCAATTAATTATTTTCCTAACAGTGTAAGTTCTTTTTCTTTCCTTAACTAGCTCTGTGGTTGAAAGATCTCACCTGTTTTACTCTATAAACATTTTCAAGGCTAGCTGACTATTCCAGCAGCACTGGAACTGGACATTAGGGAGTGAGAAGTAGGAATTCGATTACAACCTGAAGACCTGTCATAGACAATGAGAAGCTGGAAGGAATAAGTCATGAGCAAGATACACACATAATTCTGAAGGGAAACAGGAAATCAGGAAAACTACTTACTTCTACAATGTCGTCATCAAACAACAACCAAAAATCATGACTCTTAACTATTGCAATATAATGACCTCGATTGGGACCACTAAAACAAAGAGAAATAAAAGTTAACTTTATACAGAGTTTATTAGTGTTACTCTTCTATGTTCTGAATTCCATGTTCTGAAAGGAGAAAAACTGAAACGGATAAAAATGTTCTTACCTATTCTTTCCCCTCAAGAGACCAAGCTACATTGATCTGAACTGTCATTTGATTTTAAAATAATTTGTACTCTACTTTGAGAGATATAACCAGTTTTCTACTTATATAAAGCTATACTATTAAAATTCTTTGTTGCCTTTTAAAATTATTATTTTTCAAGTAATGTTCAAATTTGATTCTGCAAGAGACTTAAATAAAATTTCTAGCATTTTTGTGGGGCAGGAGAGGCCAGAACACACTGAATTATAACTATCGAACAATAAGACTTAACCCTTAGCAATAGTTTTTCTTGAGGAAAAATTTCACATGATGCTTGAAAAAGATATTGAAACCCTGGATCTGCAATCAAGCTCCAACTTCATAAACTTCTCTAAACAAATAACTTATTTTTAGCTGTCTATGGGGTCGCACAGAGTCGGACACGACTGAAGTGACTTAGCAGCAGCAGTATTATCAGTGCTAGTTTTAAGTATTTAATTCTTAGCAACATGTAATTATTATAACTGCTTCTGATTTCATTTTAAATAAATCTGCGATACAGAAATCTAGAAAAATTTAAAATAAAGGTGGGATTTGTTTTTTGGGGGGCCATGCTGCGTGGCTTGCAGGATCTTCATTCTCCAATCAGAGACTGAACCCGTGTCCTCTGCAGTGGAAACGTAGAGTCTCAACCACTGGACCACCAGCAAATTCCCTAAAAAAAATTCTTTTTAAAGAACATATCAAATATTTTTTTAACTGCTCCCAGTTACTTAAGTTACTCACTAGAAAAGCTTATATCATTTTTAATTACATTACAATTCTACCACAATTATTATATTATCGGCCTTGAAAAAATTTTCAACACAAATTACCCTTTATGGCTCTGAATACTATTTTAAAAGCAGCAACCTCAGATCTGAGAATAAGCTGCCTCCCAGTTTCTTTAGATCTTTGTTCCCGTAGTTAAAATGAGTATCTTTGCTGACAGGAAGATATGACGAGAGTACTTTTTCCCTGTGGAAGAAAACATCTTAAAAAAAAAAGTCTTAATGCTAACATAAGCCTCTAGTCTGATCATTACAGTAGGGTTCTGTAAGTTATCTGATATTGTTTTCCTCTGTTCAGATGTCATTACTTACTTTAGAAAATAGAATGCTCCAAAAATGGAAAAGCGAGATTACTGCTGAGGATAAATGACAGGAAATGGGCTGACGCAGACCATGGAGGTTAAGGACCGTGACAGACATGGACCCCCCTCCCAACTATCTTGACCATGTTCTGAGCAGGAAGGTGGGAGGGAGGGACAGTAATGTTCTCGTTCGCTGGGATACAATACGGTGTCAGTACAAGTTTCCAAACACCAGGGGAAATGGAGGAGTGTCTTGTTTTAAAATTATTACAAGAGGGGAATTTCTTGGTGGTCCAGTGGTTAGGACTTGCACTTCTACTGGCTAGGCCCTGGTTCAATCCCTGGTGAAGGAACTAAGATCCCACAAGCTGTACAGTACAGCCAAAGTGTGTGTGTGTCTGTGTGTGTGTGTGTGTGTGTGTGTGTGTATGAAATAAAATTAATACAGGAAATTGTAAACAGTCAATGAAGACTGTATGTTCTAAACATAAATGTTGATTTTGCAATGTTCTTATGGTCTGAGAAACTTTTTGAGCTATTTTATAAATTAAGGTCTACAGATGAGATAGTATACTAAATTAGCTAATAGGAAACATACACACAGCCTTGTAATATCAGAAAACTTATCTTTGAAGGTTATCTCCAAAGCCTTATAAAAGTGTTTTTCATTATTATTAATATGATGAACATATCCAACTAGTCTCAGATTTATTTTGTAAAAATAAAGAATTCATTTTTATAAAATCTCTTTAAGTAGCATCTTTTTTCGTTTTTTTTAACCAACAACCAAGAAAAACAAAAAAGAAAACTAACAGGACTTAAAAGTTCTCAGAGTAATATTTAGATGGTGGTGGTGGTGCTTTAGCCACTAAGTTGTGTCTGACTCTTTGCAACCAGACTCCTCTGTTCATGGGATTCTCCAGGCAAGAATACTGGAGTGGGCTGCCATCTCCTTCCCCAGGGGATCTTTCCAACCCAGGAACTGAACCTGAGACTTCTACACTGCAGGCAAATTCTTTACCAACTGAGCTACGAGGGAAGCCCCTATTTAGATAATAAGAACAAATATCAGATCCAAGCAATAACACACTACTTTAACAGATAAAAGCTTTAAGGAGGAGATGGTAAAATGGATCTGAAATACTCATTCTGAAATAAACTCATCTTGCTCCTAGAGCACCGGGGGTACGGGATCTCTGGCAGGTCCGCCTCTGAGCGGCTCTGGGGTGTCCTGTGCGCGCTGCCTGCCCCCAAGCCTCCCGCCTGCGCGGCCCACGCCGTACCTTCCACAGTGAACCACGACGGCCACGAGGTCATACATTCTGTCAGGATTGGTCGCATCACCTGAAGTGTTAAACAGACGAAGTTCTAAAGGAAAAACCACCCGGTAAGAAAGTTTTGTGTATCGATGAAGTTGATCCATATACTAAATCTTTTCAGATGCAGAGCTAGAATCATGGGCAGCTTTTTCACTTTCATCCTGTCAGGATAAACATGAAGACAGAATCTCGTAACAGACATTCACCATGTCCTTAAAAGAACTATCAAACTGCAGGATTCAATTAACCATAGACAGTCAATTTTATTAGCCCAGCACTGTCCACTTCTGCATTATTTCTACCTGTGCCTTTTTTTTAAGCTTTTTATTTTGTGTTGGGGTAGAACTGATTAATAACGCTGTGATGGTCTGAGGTGAACAGACCTGTTCACCTCCTGTGACTCTTACATCAGCAGAGCAACATTCTGACGGTCTTAAGACGGCCCCCTGTCCCCCTCATCATCTCCAAACCACAGAATGCAACGTGGAACTCCGTGTGGCTCCCACACAGAGGTGTAGCCCTTTAAGAACTCTGTACTCCTGAAATAGAGGTCCCTCATGACAAGGCAGACTGCAGGCGATGCCTGTGTCTGGTAGAGGAAAAACCGGTCCCTAAGAGCTGCTGTGGGCAGAGACTGAAATCCATTCGTTCTATGCATCTATATAAGTCAGGAACAGACTGGGAACAGGAGAGAGAGAGAGAGAGAAGAGCAATGAAGACCAGCCACTCAGGGCGTTTCACAGACAGGATATAGCTCCTTACTAACAGCTCTGACTGCATGGATCCCAGAAAGGTAATAAAATACCCTGGAAACACAGGAATGACGTTTCTACCTGTGAAGCCCAGGCCTCCTCATCCTCAACAATCCTGAAGACCCTCTCCACGGCATTTCCGCTCCCCCATGTCACCGCACGCCAGCCTCTTCTTAACAAAATTTACCGCCAACGCTTTCCCTTCTGACAGAAACAGCTGTTCTCCTCGGTCCTCCATCAGCACTTTATAGATTCACTCTGTCTCGGTACAGTTTGCTACACTACAAAATACAGAGATGGTTGTGGTCTCTCTCTCTGTCTAGGGTCTGGACTCTGGGCAGACAGAAACCATCTCTTCCATCGCATTTCTCCACCACCCAGTAATATGCCTGGCACACAGCAGGTTCTTGACTAACAGTGTAGGACTGAATTCTGTATGTGTTCAGTGAAGCAAAACATTTTTCATGTAAAAAAAAACACAGGAATGACGTTTCTACCTGTGAAGCCCAGGCCTCCTCATCCTCAACAATCCTGAAGACCCTCTCCACGGCATTTCCGCTCCCCCATGTCACCGCACGCCAGCCTCTTCTTAACAAAATTTACCGCCAACGCTTTCCCTTCTGACAGAAACAGCTGTTCTCCTCGGTCCTCCATCAGCACTTTATAGATTCACTCTGTCTCGGTACAGTTGCTACACTACAAAATACAGAGATGGTTGTGGTCTCTCTCTCTGTCTAGGGTCTGGACTCTGGGCAGACAGAAACCATCTCTTCCATCGCATTTCTCCACCACCCAGTAATATGCCTGGCACACAGCAGGTTCTTGACTAACAGTGTAGGACTGAATTCTGTATGTGTTCAGTGAAGCAAAACATTTTTCATGTAAAAAAAAAAAATTACTAAGCCACTGCCTCTAATAAAGTGAAAAAAAATTTTTTTATAGTCTTATTTGAAACCTGCATTCTACAGATCTTAAGTGTGGAAGAGCAGCAGATTACCCCAGAAATATTTACTAGCCTGGAAAACTAGCCGGCTACAGGAACCAACAGTCTTTATGCCCTTTCCCTCAATAATTCCATTTCTAGAAATTAACTATATAACCTCAAATACAATATCCCTGAGCCCTCACTGAGACTGAGAAACAGGGATATTTATAATTTCAAAATACCTCCAGACAAAATGCATATGAGTTACAAGCAGGGAGAAAGCACAGCTTAACGCTGGGAGACAGGACCTCAGTCAAGTGACCAGAGAGAACGGTAGCAGTCATGGGACATACAGAGCAGACCCCAGACCATCCTGAGAAAGGCTGGCTGTGGGGCTGACCCTCAGCTGGCATCTGGGAACTTGATCTGGGGGTACTCCTGCTGTTCCCTAGCTGGTAAGCAGGTCTCGATGTGCCTGAACTTGTTGTGCAGATCATATGGTTTATGCTGAACACCTGCTTCCCTTCCAGGAGCCTGGAGTTTTGCTACACGCCTAAGGGCTTGGGGGTAAAGAATCCCCCTGCGATGCATTAGCCTTAAGAGACTCAGGTTTGATTCCTGGGTCAGGAAGATCCCCTGGAGGAGGAATAACAATCCACTCCAGTATTCTTGCCTGGAGAACCCCACAGAGGAGCCTGGTGGACTGGTCCACGGGACTGTAGAGCCAGACACTGCATGACTGCATGTGTATGCACACGCAGGCAGGGAGTGCCTAGGTGACCTGCCCCAGTGAATCTCGGGCACCACACTCAGTCTGTGATGAGCTTCTCTAGGAGACAATGCTGTCACATTCGATGCTGGAGAAACAAGTGTGTCCATGTGACTCCATGGGGACAGGACACTTGGAAGCTGGCTTGGCTTCCCCTTTGCTGATCGGACCTGTCACTGCTCCCTGTGACAAACCTTAGCTGTGAGCAGGACTATAGACGCTGAATCCTATGAGTCCTTCTAGGGAAGCATCAAATCCAGGAGTGGCTGCGGGGGCCCAACACATGACATGTATCAAAATCGTGCACCATTTAAAAAGAACACAGCCTCACCTCTGTGTGATTCCTGCCAAGAATACAGACTCTGAACCTCATCACATAAAAACATGAGATGGACACAAAAAAGGACATTCTGTAAAATAACTAACCTGTAATCTTTAAGTGTCAAGAGAGTGAAAGTCAAGCAAAGACTAATAAGGAACTGCTCCCGATGTAAAAAGATGACAGAGACACAACTGGTGAATGCACCGTGTGCCTCTGGACTGGACCCTTTTTCCCTATAATGGGCATTACTGGGACATCTGGTGATGCTAAAGTAGGCTCTACGACAACAGTGACATGTCAGTGCTGCTCTTCTGACGTGGCTGGACATGGTACAGGGGAAACGTCCTTGCTGGCAGGACACCACTACCGAAGCCTCAGAATTGTGGGACATCACAGCAGGGACCCACTCTCAAATGGTTAAGGGTGAAAAAGCAATCTTGGTATACTGTTCACAAGACTTTGAGGCTGCCTCAAAATTAAAAGTAAAATAATCAGGGTGATGATGAGTCCACTTTCTGATACCAGAGTACGGTCTTCACGGTGACACACAGAGAAGGCGTGAATCCTATGGAGGAACAGTGGAGACTGGAGTGGGCGTGAGGAAAGCACTTTCCCCCTCCTCTTTCCTCACCACGAGAAAGCTTACACAACGAGGAAAGCTTCAAAGCAGAATCCTCTCACTGTATTGGTTTATGGTGATTAAACACTCAACAGCTGTGATGGTCAAAGTAGCCCGGAGCTGAGCACTGTTTGCTTGGTAACTACCTAATGTGTTTGTCTAGTAATTACCTAATGAGTCTTAACAGTTGGTGATAACATGAATCCCGATTACTCAATGCAAACTGCCAGAGAGCACTTTTGGTTAGAACATCCATGGCCAAAGAATCACTATGAATTTCAGAAAACACTAAATTACCGTTTGTGTGCTTCCTGTTTGCTGCGACATTCTTCACAGTAATATTTGTATTCACTGCATAGAGTTTCTGTGTTGCTAAAACCCCTGTGTAAAATTCAAAATAAATTAGTTTTGCCTATACCAGAAAATGATGCATTCATTTAAAGATATTCTAAAACCAAAGATAATCATTAACTGTCAAAATAAATAATTCCTCGCTTACCTTAAGCAGTGAGTAATTGATGTGTTTTGTTCCACGTCAACAGAAAGGTCTAAGAAATCTTCATCTTTGCTGCTTATCTGTAAAAATAAGAGAATTAATTACCTTTGGTTTCTTTAGATATCAGTAAATTACTGCTCCAAAATGAAAGAATTAAATGCAGGTTATTATCAGTATTATTAAATATATAAAGAACCTTTTCCCCCAAGTTGAAAAGAAACTACTTGAGTCATGCAAGCTTACAAAAGGAAGCTGAATCAATACCCTTCATTACATTAAGAGGAAAATACCAAAGTGCACCTACAGCTGCTCTCCTTACTGGCAAAGGCTGGTGTGATGTGAAATCCCATCACTTCCCCGAATCCTGGTGGTTTAGTCCCTCAGTCGTGGCCCACTCTTTCAACCCCATGGACTGTAGCCCGCCAGGCTCCTGTGTCCATGGTGTAAAGCATAAAACAAACTATGCCATATACAGTAATTCTTAAATGAACACAGGACAAGGCTGAATGAGAATGGCTGGTAAAGGACACGATCTCTGTATTGTTTAATTATTTAAGAAAAAAACTACCACTTAAGAAAAAATATTAGTCCAACATGCCAAACTGAGCCTTCACTTACTACCTTCTTCCTTTATCCTCCAAATTTAAACATGTTCTGTTTGAATTATGAATAAATCATCTATAATGATCTAAAGTTACTACTTATTCAGTGAGCTGGAGTAAGAGATATCACTCATGCTGGCTGCCTCCCTCGACAGGATGCAACAGGAGGGATGTCAGACTCGGTCCCCAGGAACCCCACCACCACCACACGACTCTACATGCACAGATGGTCTGTGATGACTTTTTCAATACGAAACCAAAAGCATTTAAAGAATACCAAAAGCATTTCCATGAAGGAAAAACAAACAAACTGGACTTTATTAAAATTTAAAATTAAAACATTAAAAACTTCTGATCTGCCAAAGGCACAGTTGAGAGAATGTGAAGATGAGCCACAGGCAGGGAGAAATCCTTGCAAATGACACATCTGACAAAGGCCTGGTATCTAAAATGTACAAAGTACTCCTAAAACTCAACAACTAGAAAACAAACAACCTCATTTGAAAAATGGGCCAAAGACTATTGCTGATACCTCACCAAAGAAGATATATAGACGCAAATGGGTGCATGAAGAGATATTCCACATTATATGCCATCAGAGAAATGCAAATTAAATACATTTGATTTAAATACAATACTACACACCTATTAAAACAGCCAAAATCCAAAACACCAACATCAGCACGTGCTGACCAGGACGTGGAATAGCAGGAACTCTCCCTCAATCCTGGTGGGAATGTGAATGTAGTTCCTACCAAAACTAAACGTACTCTTCCTACCACATGATCTAGCAACTGCACCTCTGACCACTAACTGAGGCACTGAAAACTTATATCCACACAAAATCCTGCACGTGCGTGTTCAGAGCAGCTTTATTCATAATTACCAAAACGAGCAACTGAGATGTCCTTCAGTAGGTGAATGGATAAACTCTGGTACATCCAGACAATAAAATGTAATTCAGCAATAAAAAGAAAGGAGCTATCAAGCTGCGAAAAGGCAGGCGGGAACCTTAAATACCTACTGCTGAGAGAAAGAAGTCAATTGAAAAGGCCAGGCACTCTACGATTCCAACCACGTGGCATCTGGAAAGGGCAAACTATGGGGGCAGTAACATGACCAGTGGCCGCCAGGGGTAGGGGGAAGGGGGAGGCACAAATACATGGGCCACAGAGGGTCATCAGAGCAGCGAGACTACTCTGTCCAACACCGCAGTCACAACACAGCCCTCCTGTTCAACATGAAGTCTTCAAACAGTTCACACCGCAGCGAATGTTCCTCTGCCAGCTCAGGGTTCAGTCAACAAGCAGACCGCTGAGAGGCTCATCGGTCACGGGCAACACAACTCTCAAGTTCACTCTCATACTCATCTTCAAAGAACTTTTAACACAATGGGTTAGATGTGTTCTATATGACATTTTATGATACACTTACGGTTTCACACGTAAGACACCTGGTTTCATTAGTCAGTGTTCCCTGGAAGATCTCATGAACCCATGTTGGGTCTGGTGTGCTGTTATTTTCACTGTCAATGTTACCATTAGGCAAACGACCATTTTGTTTCTCCTGCTTTCTCTCTTCTTGTAAAATATCAGCAATGGTGTTTAGTAAGTAATTTAGGAATTCATGGGCATCTTGCTGCATGTAGTTGTCAAAGAGCTCTAAAAATAAGAATACATAGAGAATTATTTCAGAATTTAAAACTTCATTAAAAAAACTAAGTTAAAAAAAGAATATCTAGTATTCTATCAGAATTACATAAAATGTCTGGGACTGTTAGTAATGAATAAGAAACACGTATCTGTCACATATACAAATTATGGCTCAAATTTGGGGAAAATAAAGTTATGATGAATAAAAATCTAAAAATACTAATTGATCAAAAAAGAGAAAACCTATCCTCATACATAATGTATTGAGATGGTAAGAAACAACTGCTTTTTATCAGTTCACTTAATCTATTGTCCCACAAATACTACAAAAAGACAAAACGGTTGTCTGAGGAGGTCTTACAAATAGCTGTGAAAAGAAAAGTGAAAGGCAAAGGAGAAAAGGAAAGATACACCCATTTGAATGCAGAGTTCCAAAGAATAGCAAGGAGAGATAAGAAAGCCTTCCTCAGTGATCAATGCAAAGAAATAGAGGAAAACAATAGAATGGGAAAGAC
>SJYC01018583.1:0-36857 GCA_006408675.1 Madoqua kirkii
GAGGCCTGGAACCTGCACTTCTCTAAGCTCCTCCAGGTGATTCTGCTGTGCAGTCAGGTTTAGGGAACAAAGGCATCATGGAAAATACATTTAATCCAGAGAGTCTCTAAGGGCCCTTCCAAAGATCTGTAACTCCGTGGAACGTCCCCGTAGCTAGTCAAATGAGTCGCTGTCATGGAAACACTAAGCACTGGACCTGTGCTCCCATCATGTACCCTGAGCCTGGAGAGGAAGCCCTTCCAGGGCAGGGCCCCATGCCATCTTCCTAACAGCCCCGTGACACCGCCACTAGCAGCATTTCACAAGTGAGGAAACGGAAGAGAGCGGAAAAGACACTGCCAGGAATCGGCAGGACCAGGACTCAAGCCAGGCCGCCTGGCCCCACCCAGGGCATTCGGGCAGCCAGGCCACCTGGCCACACAGGCGTCTGCACCCAGCCAACAAGACGCACTCAGACCACTGCCCAGTCAGGACGCTTCACCTCCAGACCTTATCTGAGTTTAGGAAGTTTATGGTTTACATTTTCAAACTGATAGAACAGAAACCGATTGGAAAATCGAGGGAAAGCCTCCCTAAGACACAAGGAATTTAAAAATTACATTTTAGAAGAGCTGCAGATAATGACCACATAAGACTAAGTTCTACATATTAGAAATCATTTAAAAAGTTTAAGATGGTGAAACCTGAAAGGTATCAACATCTTCAACATAAGAATTTATACAAAAGACAAAGTCAGCAAAAGACTTGACATCAACAACTTACAGAAACAAAATTTTAAAGGTTAAATAAAATACATGAAAAAACATTCAACCCCGTGGTAAACCAAAGAGGTCATTTGGGATTTCCTGAATGAATGAATGAATGAACAGACCACAGGCACTGAAAGTGAAGGTGAATAAGAATAAACTTGGCCCCCAACAGTGATGTGAATGATGCACACTGCTACAAGCCAGCTGTTCTGACTTCAAGCCACCTTAGGAGAGGTGACCCTCTGCACAGGTGAAAGCCCACGTAAAACCATAGTCGGTCCCTTGCATGTGAGGATCCTCTGTACCCGGTCACGCACCTGTGGATTTGAGCTGCCACAGGCGATGCAGGGCTCTCGTACCGACTACTGAAAAAATCCTCGTACAGGTGGACCCCCGTAATATAAACCCATGCTGTCCAAAGGTCTATTGTACATGAGCTTTCTATCAGGACAAAATTTTTTAAGTGTCCCACCAACATAGACCAAAAAAAAACAACTCCTCCTCTCCGAGAAGCCCTGAATAAGTCTCATTCTAACAGAGTTGTACTTGGCTTTCTGACAAACAGCAGATACTCGATACATCTGCAATTTAAGACAGTAAGCAGGTTTAGCTTGAATCAGGAAAATATTTTAAAAAGTGCTTTTGTGAGCAATTAATCTATTTGTATATGGAGAAAATGAACAAAACTTTTAACATGGTTATCAGATTAAAAAACAGTAACCTATAATCATATTATTCCAGCACCTTCCTATGTTTTAGGAAATTCAGTATGACCCATGCTTCTCTCGATTCATGTGACAGTGAACAGTGTCAGCTGAGTTAAGGGCAGGGCTCCCCATTAATAACCAACCTTAGAAACTTCTCAAATCATATCTCTATGGGCATCATTATATTCAACAGATAACAAATGAAACTAAAAATAACACCCAATTTTCTTTCTACAGTGACTGAAATGCCTACATCCAAACAAACAAGCAAAAAGAATTCCACACTTTCTGAAGTCCATTCGAACTTCCCAAGGTGGCTCACCACCCTGGACAGACACTGGGCTCAGACGTCAGGGAGGACATGGGCCTGACAGGTCACCTTAACATCCCTGAGTGCCAGTGACATTAAGGCAACTGAGGAAGTAGTGACTAATGATGAGCTTGCTAGGGAAATCAAATGAAACTATCTGAAGAGAGAAAAAGGAAGTCGGGGTGTAGCCAGCAACTATTTTTAAAAGTGTGGGGTGGGGTAGGGGGTGGAGTTAAAACCATATATCCTAAGCCAGAAAGTTTCATTTATTGGCGCTTTTCTTTGCCTGGGGTGAGACTCCCAGCAAGTCTTTCAGTGTCTGTTTTTGTTTTCTTTTTCATGGCTAAAGTGGGGGAAACATAATGGCCTCTCATCAGTTTATTGTAAGGATCAAATGAGTTAATATTCATAAAAAGCATTACCAAAAAAAAGCAAATGAACAGTAACTAGAAAAAAAAAAATCAACAAAAACACTGCAGAAGACTCCACAACTTTTCTTTTTTCAATATTTGGCTGCACCAGGTCTCCCTGATCAGGGATCAAACCCAGCCACCCCGAACTCCCCCACCCCCACCCACACTGGGAGCCTGGAGTCTTAGCCACTGGACCAGCAGAAAAGTGTCCCCCAACAACGTTCCTTGATCAAAGAGCCAAGCAGGCAAAAAGAGAAATGATGATCTCTCATTTCCGGGTGTACAGAATTTAATCTCTGTACAGCACACTTCAGACGGCAGCCACACCTCACAGGAACTCAAGTGACTGTGTCCTCACTGAGCCGGCTGGCGCTGCCTTCCAGGCAGGAAGACCACCTTTGGCTTCTCAGAGGCCGCTGCACCATCGGGCGTGAGGACGCCCAGCCGACGCTTGCTGCACCCGACCGTCCTGTTACCTCAGCGGCAGGCTGAGAAGCAGAAGAGTTCTTTACCATTTTCTTTCCGCAATCTCGTTATGAACTTCTTAGGAGGTATGACTCCAACCTTCTTCTTCTGGGTGGCGATGCTGTGGAAGAGGTCTGCTAAGCACGTGAGGAGGCTCTCCTTCTTCCGGGGCTGACTCTTGTAGGCGAGAACTTTTTCCCGAAACGGACGACAGAAGTAAAGTGCCTGAAGAACTGAATTGCAGTAGCAGGTATTCCCAAACTAGGATAGAAAAAGAAAAAAAACTTTTTTTTTTGGTTAAAATTGGGGGTAAAACAATATCCAGAGAAAGAATTTCCAAGCCTAGAGTTGTTGAGAGAAGAGAAAGAGTAAGATAGGGAATATTTATGATCCTCATAAATTAAAAGGTACCTGAGGGTAGAACTGTGGTTTTGGAGAAGACTCGAGAGTCCCTTGGAGTACAAGGAGATGCAACCAGTCCATCCTAAAGGAAATCAGTCCTGAATAGTCATTGGAAGGACTGATGCTGAAGCTGAAACTTGTTAAAATTGGGGGTAAAACAATATCCAGAGAAAGAATTTCCAAGCCTAGAGTTGTTGAGAGAAGAGAAAGAGTAAGATAGGGAATATTTATGATCCTCATAAATTAAAAGGTACCTGAGGGTAGAACTGTGGTTTTGGAGAAGACTCGAGAGTCCCTTGGAGTACAAGGAGATGCAACCAGTCCATCCTAAAGGAAATCAGTCCTGAATAGTCATTGGAAGGACTGATGCTGAAGCTGAAACTCCAATACTTTGGCCACCTGATGCAAAGATTCATTTGAAAATGACTCATTTGAAAAGACCCTGATGCTGGGGAAAGATTGAAGGCAGGAGGAGAAGGGGACGACAGAGGATGAGATGGTTGGATGGCATCACCGACTCAATGGACATGAGTTTGAGTGAATTCTGGGAGTTGGCGATGGACAGGGAGGCCTGGCGTGCTGCAGTCCATGGGGTCCTAAAGAGTTGGACACGACTGAGTGACTGAACTGACCTGAGGGTAAAAATAATTGTCCTGACTGCAAATTAGAGATTTTAACATTAAATGGATGCTCCTGACATCAGTTTCAGGTTACAATGGAAGAAGGATACATGTGATAAATTTGGCCTTTATGACCACTGAGTTAAAGAACTACAGTTTAAATAGTGAAATTAGTTAAGGTTTAGGATTCTGGAGAACTTTTTTCTTTTCCAGTTCTCATTGTTTTGATAGTATTGGTTGTATAAGAACCATTTTTTATACTGTACATTTAAAAATATAACTCTCAAAAATTCTTTTATAAAAATAGAATAGTGAAGTTTACTATCAAGTTCTTCGGGCCATCCAAAAAATAAAAACAGAAAATAAGAAAAAACCAGGATGCTCTGAAGTATTAGATGAAAGACTCAACAGTGTGACAGCCTAACCACTGACATGCTGAAAGGCCAGGTCACACCGTGCTCAATCCATCAGGAGGACGTGCACTCGCTCTGGAGTTGAATCCTGAATGGCAGCCCCGCCTCTCACTGACCATGTGGCCTGGAGCAGGCGACCACGACTCACTCAGCTTCAGTTTCCTTCTTCTTTTTTGGGGGGGAGGCGGGGGGTGGCTTGCCCCAAGGCACAAGGGATCTTAGTTCCCCAACTAGGGATCAAACCTGCACCCCTGCATTGGAGGCACAAAGTCTTAACCACTAGACACCAGGGAGGCACGAGTTTGCTTCTATTTAATGACAAGGGAGGAAACAGTCTTACTTTACAAAGAAAAGAACACAGAGCTTGACAAGTATTTTCTGCCTTCCTTCTTCCTGTCCATGAATAGACGATGACGTGAAAAGCAGGCTAATAAAACACCTGGAAGTCACTCAGGGAGGATCCAGGGAGTAAACAAGGTCCAAGGACAATTCTCAGAGCACTGTCCCAGGGTAAGGTCCTGTAGGCGAAACTCTAACAGGCTACCTGCAGAGGAGAGCTGAAGAATGGGAACCTTTCAACTATGTCCATAAACACATGCACACATCTGTTGATATTTTAAAATTAGGAAGGCTAAATCAAAAGCTAATATAAACGATTATTTATAGAGAGAAGGAAAAGAGGAGAGAGCAACGAAAGTGAGACCACTGGGCATGTACATGGTTACAAGAAGTTTCTTTTGCACCTATAAATTTTTAAGAAAAGGTTTATTTGGCTGCCCTGGGTCTCAACTGAGGAACACGGGATCTTCAGTTACAGTATGCAGACTTTTAGCTGCAGCATGTAAGATCTAGTTCCCCAATCAGGGATCAAACCTGGGCCCCCTGCATTGGGGGCTCAGAATCTTAGCTGCTGGACCACCAGGAAAGTCCCTGTATCCATATTTTTAAAAACTAAATTAAAACAGGAAGAAAAAATAAATTCCCAAAATTGAAAATAAACAGAAATAAACCTAAATGTCTTATCAAGTTGGTAGCACAATTAAAGAATGACTTCAAATGACTTTAAAACACAGGATGGAAAAAAAATAAAAAATAAAAAATAAAATAAAACACAGGATGGGTTTTACTATCAATGCCTTCCGAGGGAAGTTACCAAGCCACTCTCTTTATCGGTTTCCTCATCTGTAAATGATGTTTTTACCAGCACCAACCTCTACAATCTTGTGAAGAACTAACTCAATGATCTGCATGAAGAACTTAGTGTGGTTCGGCATACCTCATCACTACATGGTTATATTTGAAACAACCTTTTTGAGTCATCTGTCCCCTTTGGAAAATTAGCTTAGCTGAAACAGACTAAATCCTATAATCCCCAGGTCTACACTTAAATCATGATAGATGGCAGCAGCACAAATAAACCAGAGGGGAGGTGCCATCAGCCTGCAGCACTGTGCAACCTGAAGTGATATAGAGCCGTCACACGTGTGGACAGCGTACAGGTGCCAGCATCATCCATTTATTAAGAATCAGCGAAGCTTAATCTATCTTTCATTTTCAGATAAAAGTAAACATTAGCAGTGCTCATACTTTCGCCCCCACCCCGCTATGAATCATCTTACATATTCCATTTGGAAACTACTGGTTTTAACCACTATTATGTCAACATAATGTTTTAAATGGCTAACTGTTCCACTGTCGCCCACACTGGTTGGTGATGGTGCCTGTCCCATGAACATCCCCTTCTAAGGGAAGACCCTCTTCTCCACACCACAATTTCTGTTCAGGTGGCTCTGTTCCATGTAACTCTAGACCTCACGTCCCCAACCACCTGCTCCCTGCAGCCAAGGGTACCTAATCCAGATCCTCAGGGATGTTCTCCCCCTCACCTAACCCCCATCTTGACCCACTCCCCACTCACCTGCTCCTCCCCCCTCACCTGCTCCCCAGCCCCAGGCCTCCTCACAGAACGACTTCTTGATGCAAATTCTGTTGGCACAGGATCAAGCACTTGATCCAATCTGGCCCGAGTTCTTTGGTCAAGTTTGATAGGAACAGTCTGCGATCTCCGATAATATAGGTTTTGAGCGGCCTAAGGACACCAGGTGGGAAAACTAAAGGAGAAGGAAATCAACACAAAAGAAAACAGAACCAAGAGACATCAGCCTACTCAACCCCGTAACCTGTAAATGGTAAGTTTCATTTTTATTTCTCTTTCCTCTATGGTGACCCTTGTTCCCTGCATTCAGAGTTCCAACTAATGACTACTATCAGTTCAGATTAGAGAAAGCCTTTTATAAGATGGTTCAGCCTCACAAAAAGATTCATTAATCCCAACTGACTTGTGTTTGGGGGCTTATGTATTAGAAAGTTAAAATGATTCTTGAAAGGCTGGTAAAAATGGAGCGACTGCACAAGGAGGAAAGAGACACCAGTAGTCTAAATCACGCTTCACTCAGCTTCACTAGACTAAGTATTTACTGGCTACAAGATGCAAAGGGGAAAAGGCAAGTTGGCTGATCAGATTAAAACCATTTGTTTTCAAACAGCTAACTGCACAAACAGCTGTGAGAGGGATTTTACAGCAAGAGAAAGCACCCAAAGGCTCCTCTGCCTCTCGAGATGGTCTCCATACTCCCCTGTACCCACCCAGGCACGCTCATATTTCTCCTGACATCCTGCAACATCAGAAATACTAACGTATCCACAGGGGTTAACTCAATAGGAAACCCACACTGTATGTATTATGCAAATCACAGGGATAGACATCAGCGTTATCATGAAGAGTCAACTGCCATGAAAGCTATCATTTGAGAAAATGTTCCTCCGAGATAAATATATCTACATCTGAAAGTAATGGAAACTAGACTGTTATTAACAAAGTGAAGAGTAACCACTCTGAATTTTCTGGTAGGTTAACTAAACTATGGGGTTCTTTTTCCTTCTCTCCATTAAAAAAAAAAAAAAAAGTCTACTTTTCTAATTGCCCAAATCACAGACAGTTTCCCAAAAGCAAATGCCTTGGAGTGATTCTAGTACTTTACTAGTCGCAAAAACGGATTCAATCAGGCAGGCCTAACAGGAACTCTTTTCAGTACTCGCTTTTTGTGAGATTGATTAAAACGAACCTGGAGATCACACTTCGCTAGAACAGACTGATGAGAAAAAAACAGACACGTGCCTCATTTTAACAGAATCCAATTATTAGGAAAGATTAACCACTGAGTTCCTTAAAGCAGCCGCATTCTGTGTTGTTTATAAACACTAACTTCTTGGCAGACAGGCATAGGGACAGGAGGAAAATGTTCAGATGTTCACCTCTGAATTAACTAAGCCATCTCCTCAGCTCCTCAGAGCTCCAACCTCAGTTTTTAAGGGACTCTATAAATAGTGTGATAACTCCAAATAAAAAAGGATAAGGAAACTAGAGAGAAGGGTGATGACAATATAAGAAAATAGAGCTGGTGGAAAATGGTTCAAGGCCCACAACACTGCTGTAAAGTGGCCCAAGAGCACAGATCACAGGAGCGTGTATCACTGTCCCAGGTCAGCTGAGCCTACTCTCACCACCACTGATGTCTGAGCAGAGTCCGAGGTGCTCATCAACCCTTCACAGCCAGAGCTCTGGCTACCTCGGGATCTCAAGGATCTCAATTCTTCATCATCGTAACGAGGCACAGAGATCAGAAATTCCGGCTTTCCTTGCCTTTATTGAACCTTGTTTATTCAGCTTCAGGGAGAAACAAACTCTACCTTCTGAATCTATACTGGTGCATACGAAGTAATAAAAATGATACCCTCTTAGAAACTTTTGGTAACACAATCAACAATGGTTTTTGGATATTGGCATCATATTGAGTTTAAAAATATCAGCAGAAAAAAAAAATACCACAGAGCTTTGTGCTTAGTCGTGTCCAACTCTTTGAGACCCCATGGACTTCCTCTGTCTTTGGGGATCCTTTATTGAACCTTGTTTATTCAGCTTCAGGGAGAAACAAACTCTACCTTCTGAATCTATACTGGTGCATACGAAGTAATAAAAATGATACCCTCTTAGAAACTTTTGGTAACACAATCAACAATGGTTTTTGGATATTGGCATCATATTGAGTTTAAAAATATCAGCAGAAAAAAAAAATACCACAGAGCTTTGTGCTTAGTCGTGTCCAACTCTTTGAGACCCCATGGACTTCCTCTGTCTTTGGGGATTTCCCAGGCAAGGACACTGGAGTGGGTTGCCATGCCCTCCTCCAGGGGATCTTCCTGATTCAGGGATAGAATCCAGGTTTCCCGCATTGCAGGTGGATTCTTTACCAACAGACCCATAGAGCTTTAGGACTCATATTGTATCAAGTAGTTCTTTTACTTGTTTGGAGATTATTTGCCAAAAAGTTACTTAGGCACAAAAGGGAGAAGGCTAGAAAGCTTATGCAGGACAAGCTAAAGGTAAGACAGCCTTCAATATAGAAAACACTTCTGTTCTGAAGAAAAGAGGTTCTCCCGGGACACTAACAATGGGCACAGCTTTACGACAATTCAAGACACAAATGAGCTTTGGGGTGTGAACCAGGTAAGAGTGGTTCCCACAGAGAAGGAGCAGCGAGACTGAAGAAAATGGAGTCTGCTCCCCCAGAACTGAAATGAGGCTTCTGATCACTAGGCAACTCTAGATGTAAGTGTGAGCATTTCAGGTACTATACAGAAGTCAAGGCCAGACTTCTCAATAAGCAAGGGAAATTAAATATTCATTTAACTCTCCTCCCCATAAAAACCCCAAATAAAATGACAGTAAAAGAATAGATTAGGCAAAAACTCAAAAGGCTAAAGAAGATGACAACAGACTAGAGACAGCAGCAAACTTTTTTAGAAAATTTCACTCTTTTAGATGAGCAAAAGTTGAGGAAACCTTTCAATAGTAAAGATACTATAAAAGATGTGTATAAGAGACAGCTGCAGCACTGTGCAACCTTGGTGGGGGGGCGGAAATAAACTCAAAAGTCTCAGAGACAATCCACTGAGTGCAAGAAAACCTCAGCAACAACAAAATCTTTGAATAATATTGTAAGAAAAGGAGCAAAAGATATTGCCTCCATGAAACATGATTTTTTTAAAAAAAAAGGTAACACTTTAAAAATGATGCAAAGAGCGGATAAAAAAGTTGAAGATATAGTCTAAAATGTAGACTAAAGGAGATGATCAAAAATGGGAGAAAAAATAAAAATAAGGAATCAGTCTGTTTCAACATGCAATTAACCATAAAAAAAAAAAAAGACTAAACAGAAACATTACATAACAAGAAGAAAACTATCCCAATGATATGAAATGGCTTAGACCTGAGGGACACACATCATTAGTTTGAATGAGTCAGTAAACAACACAACAGGGTTCCCATCAAGAGACAGGATGAGATTTCAGAACAGTGGGGACAGAGAACACCCTTTAGGACTCCCAAACACCTTCTACAGGGGAAAAGAAGGCACATTCAAAGAGAGAAAGAACCAGAACGGCAAGTCCCCTCTCAGCATCAAGAGAAGCCAGAAAGCACCAGAGCAAGCCCTAAAGACTCTGGAGGACAGGCATACAGACGGACGGCCAGCTGACACTCAGAGACAGATAGCCAGACCTCAGAGTTCATACCTGCGCACACCTCCTTAACAAGCAACTCTGGCTGTGCTCTGCAAAGCAAGTGAGGAAACGGCTGGGAAGGGGTTGGGATGGAGGGAAGGAGTCAGGACGGAGGGGAGGAGTCAAGCGCAGGGGACGTGCGGGTGACGGAAGGGACGCTGCCAGGCACCAGGAGAGCCGAGGGGGCCTGCTGGGCACAGCTCCGTGAAAACTGACACAAGGTCTTTTTGACTTTCTCTAGTTCTCTTGAAGACTTTGGTTACGAATAGGTGACAAGTAAGGCCAAGAGTAATTTCAATCTGGGAGAACCAGGGAAAGTGAAGTTGGGCAGGGATGGTGGGAAAAGACAGCAAAGTTCCTGCTTCTGTTTCTGCCAAAACAGCAAGTCAGTATATATATATGTGTACATATATATATACATATATATAAATAGAAGCATAAGTACCTTATTTACTCTATAAGGACACATTCCAGAAAAAAGAGCCAGGGGATTGAGGAGTGGTCTCCTCCACGGAGGGGAATACAGAGGAAGGTAGGCATTGCTGATTCTGTGTCCAGCACAAACAAACAAGGGTCCCCCAACAAGGTGACACCACACACCACTTCATTTGCCCTCTTCAAATCGCACAAGAAATCCACTTATACATAATGACATGCTAGAACCAAATTTAATAAAACTTACTTTCGTATCTGTATTATCACCTATATATATATATTTAAAATGCCACAGATCCACCTAACAGTACAGTACAATAGCATGAACTACCATGACAAATGTGTAAAGATCTGTGGTGTTCTATGATGATTCAGGAAAGAGTTCAAAATTCTAAACAAAGTTCTTTAGACTCTACAGACACACAGAGGCATTTACAAAACTATATTATTTCTATCTGTGCATGCAGACCACTTATATTTAGACATGTAAATAATTCTCAAAGAATCAGATCATTCGGTCTAGGCCATATGAGATTTTGGTTATGAGAAGATTCTGACACAAAACAGAAAAAAAAAAAAAAAGTCAGGCTGATAAATTAGAAACTGTTCCAAGACTCTTAAGGCTTCAGGCAGTGCCTCTCTCTCTTCCATTAGAGAAAATTCTGAAATTCCAAGTCGAGTTTCTTGGCATTAAATCTGCTGATACAAACGAACAATTTTCCTTTAATAAATTATGAACTGCATTTATCATCCTTAAGACTACTTCCAAGCACAATTCTATAGGCTACTTACATATTAACAGATACTTACATTGACTAATCCGAAATAGTGCTCGTTGACTGGAAACTGTTCTGGACCAATCTCTTTCTCTAATGCCGAGGCATTGGCGCCCTATGGAATGAAAAGGAGAAATCTCAGTATTTAGGGTATTTTCCCAATACTATCACAGTTGTATACACCTTACAGAGAGATCCTTAAAATGATTTTGTTTCCTGTAACTACCTAACATTATGGAAAGAAAATAAAGGGTGACAATGAAGGAGAAAGGCTTTTAATAATATGACTAAAAAAAAAACCAAACACCACTTTGCAGGAACGGTTGGATCAAGGAATTCTACTAAATCCTGCTCCTTTTCCTACATGATTCCTATGTGATGGATGAAAGCCCCTTCTGTATCTGTGGTCTCACAGGCACGTGATCTCAGAGACATCGTGAAGTTAAACAGGCATACTGTCGGCAACCTAACACTTCTTCAGCAGTGTACGCATGAAAATGTCTCACACACAACAAAGCGGGCAAGAATGTCTGCTGAGGGCTTCTCTGGTGGCTCAGTGGTAAGGAATCCACCTGCCAATGCAGCAGGAGACACGGGTTCGATCCCTGGTCCAGGAAGATCCCATGCGCCTCGGAGCGACTAAGCCCGGGGGCCACAACCCCTGAGCCCATGTGCTGCCTCTGCAGAAGCCTGGCACCTAGCGCTTGTGGTCCACACCAAGAGAAGCCACTGGCCCGAGAAACTAGAGGACAGCCCCTGGGAAAAGCCCGCACAGCGACAAAGACCAACACAACACTGCCAAAAACAGATGAATAACAACGTGAAAAAAACTTTAAAGAAAGAACGCTTCCTGAAATCTCACCGATGACAGCACAGCTGACCGCAATCTATTAACAGATGGTCTATAAAATGACAGCATACCATAGTAGTCAGAATAAATCAAGCAGAGTTCATTCAAACACACAGCTGTTTCTCAAATACATAATACTAAGTACACAAAGAAAAAAGGATTAACACAACCACCACCACATATATACAAAATAGCACACAGCAGGGGGGCTGGGAAAATGTACATGACACGCACCGGAGTGGGGGTGGAAGAGGCCAGGACGCGGAAGTGAAGGAGGTGAAAGCCAAGAGTGGAAAATGAGACGACACCCAACAAAAGAAGGGCCTCGCTCAGAGAGTAAGCGTGTTCCCTGTCTCAGGAATAGGATCAACTCACGTCTGTGCATCTGAGGCCCCGAAGGAAAAGGGATGGAGATGGGGGGAGGGGGGTGACAGACGAATATAACTGACACTACACACAAAACAGCCGAATGCTGCCCTGTGTATGAAGCTGCAGACAGGACGACACGCACACGGCACCTCCCCAGGGACAGCCGCGCTCACCACCACCCGGTGCCCAGTGCGCCCCTGCTGCCTCCCGAGCCTGGAAGCCCAGCCCTTTGTCAGACGGCGCCTCCTTGGCTTCCTGACACGCCAGGCCTGAAAATAAGGCCTGACGGAAGGGACCGGGTAGGCTGGTAGTCAAGCTCGACCAAAACAAGACATTTGCCTGAATACATTCCAGCCACCCAGTACCTGTATTTATATACGATGCTTACTTGTTTAAGACATACTATTCAGCTTTATATAAGACCTTGATATAATCCCTGCTGCTGCTGCTAAGTTGCTTCAGTCGTGCCTGACTCTGTGCGACCCCATAGATGGCAGCCCACCAGTCTCCCCCGTCCCTGGGATTCTCCGGGCAAGAACACTGGATTGGGTTGCCATTTCCTTCTCCAATGCATGAAAGTGATAAGTCAAGGTGAAGTCACTCAGTCGTGTCCGACTCTTAGGGACCCCATGGACTGCAGCCTTCCAGGCTCCTCCGTCCATGGGATTTTCTAGGCAAGAGTACTGGAGTGGGGTGCCATTGCCTTCTCCTAGCTCATATGTACTATTTAAATTTGGCATTCCAAAAATGAACTGTTTAATAAAAACACAAAATTCAGTTCTGACAGCAACTTCAAGATCCACTGAACCAGAGCCCTTTGTGGGGAGCCTACCAGCCCACTGTTGACACCGCCAGCTCGAGTGTCTTGTCACGGAATTTCCTCGCATGTGCTGAAAACTATCACTAAGAATGCAAACTGATACTGGTGTCATTTTAACAAGTATAACCTCTTTACACACACACACACACACACACACACACACACACACACACACACAAGCTAGAAAAGGTGCTATTGTCAAAGGACATCAGCTTGGAACAGTAAAAGCCAGCAGGCACACCCAAGGAAAGCATTTCTCGCCCTCAGGGTGAACTGAGAACCCAGCATGCCAGGCTTCCCTGTCCTTCCCTATCTCCCAGAGCTTGCTCAAATTCATCTCCATTGCATTGGTGATGCCTTCCAACCATCTCACCCTCTGTCCCCCGCTTCTCCTGCCCTCAATCTTTCCCAGCATCAGGGTCTTTTGCAATGAGTCAGCTCTTTGCATCAGGTGGCCAAAGTGTTGGAGCTTCAGCATCAGTCCTTCCAATGAATATCCAGGGTAGATTTCTTCAACAATTTTCCAAACCTCAGCTCTAAGCTCATCTGTTGGGTGTTCAAGGAAGCCCTTACACCAACTTAGGTTTTCACAGCTAAAGGTCAGATAATTTCTAAAGTCTCTTCTAACTCAACATTCTATCATGTCTAATCACTTTTATCCACACTTCTGAGGACATTACTAGATTAACACAAAACTCTAGGAACTCCAAGTCAACCAGCACATGACAAGTACCATGGATGGTTATAGATGGAGTAAGGGCAGCAGACTGCAATGGGAAGTACAGACAGCACGGAACTTACGGACGTGAGGGCTAAGTTAAGGTACAGCGCAGTAAACTATACCTTAGTGCAGCAAGATGATACCGTGGCGCTGATTCTGTGAACGTGCGGGAGGACAGTCTCATGGCAGGAATTCAAGACTCTCTTGCAGCAACGACTAGAGCACATTCCTGCCTCTAGCCAAAAGCTAACTACAAAGGCAGAGTGTAGACAGAGCAATCCAATGGCTGATGTCTGATTTTTTTTTTTTTAATTTAGAAGTGTTTTCAACACTGTAGTTAGACATTAATTGGTTTAAAAAAAAAAGAAAGAAAGAAAAAAAAAACCCACCAGGTTGAAAATTTGCTATACAATTTTTTTAGTACGTTTACAAGAGTTCTCAAACACCATCCCCTGAAGATTCTAAGATTCTGCTGAAGGTTGCCAAACCCTATCATGTCAAGAAATAGTCAATCCAGCAGCCCAAGATTTAAATTGAGCCTAGAACCTGTCAACATCCAACAGTGATGAGTCTGAAAAGTCTCCCATCCCCACACTTGAGAAATATGTTCCTACTGCAATTAACAACACTGCGTGAAATCACAATTCTTCACTGGGACAAAGGGAAGAAATGTTGGCACTCTCAGGAATCTCTGCTCTAAAGCTTTTGTGGGGATCAGGAATGTCATCTGTTTTGTCTGAGAACACAACACACTGAAGGAAGAAAACATTCTTTCTGACTCTTTTGTCACCTCGTAAGATTATTTTAGACTCAGGACCTATTGCTACAAATTCATCACAAAGAAGTGATTAGCTATTCATGACCCTTCTGATGAAAACCACCAAAAAGTGGATGAACTTTTTAATTAAAAAAAAAAAAAAAGCAATTTAGTGAGCTGATAAAAAATAAGAAATCTGCAGAAACCAAAAATCAAGTCATGGGAAAACCTGAGAGAAAAGAAAATGCCAAAGACGGATTTCACGAGGAGGCGCCTGCCAACAGCAGCAACCCGAGCGCTGGATCGAATGGGGCGCGGAGGCCAGGGCTGAGGCTCAGCGCCCGCTCAGGACCAGCACCAGGAGACCCCAGTACAGCAAGGCAGCCAAGAGGGCTGTGTCTTCAGCAAAGGTGGAACAAGAAATAACCCTGCACCCCAAGAGGAGATGGCAAAGGAACCTGCCGAACTTGTCCTTGGCCTGGGGGTGGGAGAGACGACCAATATCTTCCCAACAGTCATAACCACAAGCTGGCCCCCATCAAAGCTTATGACTCGAATTCACACACACAAACAAAATCGAGCAGGAAACGTAATTCAACGAGGTCCTGAGCGGATGGTGCCCACAACTAGCAATCAGTGGAATTACAGACTCACTCCAGAAGACAAATTCCATCCACCCACAAGGAATTCCCGCAAGTAAAACTCCCAAGAGGTTGAGTTCACGGTCAAAAATCACACATACACACAAAAGCAGAAAAACAAAGCACCATGTATAAAAACCAGTGAAAACACAGACAGAAGAATTAGACTCAAGATGCTTAATATCAGAAATATTTCAGACATGACATAAAGCAAATGGTTGGTATATACAAAGAAACAGCAAAAGCCTGATTATAAGAACAAACGGATTTGTTCTTAACGAATCAAATAAAACTTCCAAATCTGAAAGTTATAATTGAAAGTGAAAAACTCAATAGTAACTATGGAGACAGTTTTTAAAAAAAGCTCCAATACTTTGGCCACCTGATATGAAGAGCCAACTCACTGGAAAAGACCCTGGATGCTGGGAACAACTGAGAACAGGAGAAGGGGACGACAGAGGATGAGATGGTTGGATGGCATCACTGACTCAACTGACATGAGTTTGAGCAAGTTCTGGGAGTTGGTGATGGACAGGGAAGCCTGGCGTGCTGCAGTCTCTGGGGTCATGAAGAGTCAGACACAACTGAGCAATTTAACACCACCCTGGCCTAGTCCAATTCTTAAAAAAAGGAGGAGAGTTAACCACCACCCCATGTGAAAGAAGAGGAAGTAGAAACTACAAAGATACCTTCTGTTTACTGATAAAGATACTACGTTTTGAGGACACAGCTGCAAATAGGAAAAAAGAAAACCAGTCGGGAGATGGCTCTTCTGAAAGACAATGTTTACACAGTCAACCATGGAAAACACTTCTGACCAGACTGCATTCTGCCATTGAGAGAAAGAAACAATTACACCAAAGCAGAGACACCCAGGAATGTTTTCAAGGAAGAAAATTAAGGAAATCTCTTCTACCATCTAAAGCTCGACTATGATTAAAAAATGGTTATCTGTGAAGATGTATTTGGAAAAGCTAATTATGTTCAGTATACACTGTTTAAGAAAGTAGCAAATTTTATACATTTCCGCAAGAAATAAAAAGGGATGAAAATGTAAAAGCTCAACACCTCCGTATAGAAAATGGACTTATCAAGAACACAGTCATCTGTCTGTATATGTGGGGAACTGGCTCCAGGAACTCCACAGATCCCAAAACCCAAGGATGCTCAAACCCCTCAGGTGAAACAATGCGGTTCTTGCATGTGGCCCATGAGCTGTGGGCCGTTGACCATGTGTCACACCTAGCGTGGTGTAAGTGCCATGTAAAAGGCTGATAGCACACGGCACATTCAAGTTTTGCTTTTATGAACTTTCTGGGACTTTGTTCACAAATGTTTTCAATCCTGGGAGGCAGAACCCACAGATATGGAGGGCCAGCACTTCCTTCTTTCCATTAGACAGCTCACGGTTCTTTATACTAGGTAGCCTGTATTTAATACAAATATGAGAGAACACATTTCCCGCACTGTTGTTTCAAGTCATATCTTGAAATCCAGCATTTATCATTCCCAGTTTAATATGAAGAGGGTCAGATCAGGTCGGCAGCCGAGGGAGAACTGCCAAAACAGGCAGGAAAGGCTTCCTGAAGATCAAAGAAGCAACTGACCGGACAAACCGAGAACAGTGCTGGAGGCACAGGAAGAGGCGAGATAGGATGTGGACACAGCAAGAAGCAAGTGAGCGTGGGCAAGAAAAGGGTGAATCCAGAATGAGATGCAAGAAGCCAGCTCCTGTCTCCCAAACCAGAAGATGGGGAAGGAAGACACGGCTGAGAGCCCACGACTGTTCCTTTGGAAGACACCATGCCCCGACACTAAACCAGAGGCGCTGTGCACATCAAAACAGAGACGCTGTGCGCACCAAACCAGAGACGTCGTGCCCCGGCACTAACCCAGAGATGCCATACCTAAACCAAGTATGCCGTGCTCTAGCACTAACCCAGAGACGCCGTGCCTAAACCAGAGATGGCGTGCCTGACACCAACCCAGAGACGCCGTGCCCCGGCACTAACCCAGAGATGCTATGCCTAAACCAGGTATGCCATGCCCCGGTACTAATCCAGAGATGCTGTGCCCCGACACTAACCCACAGACGCCGTGCCCCGACAATAAACCAGACACTGTACCCCGACGCTAACCCAGAGGCGCCACACCCCAGCGCTAACCCAGACACTGTACCCCGACACTAAACCAGAGACAACAAACATTTTCATGAGAAAACAAACCATTTCCATATTCTCAGTCTCAGGCATCCTAAAAGTCATCCCAAAGCTGTAGTCCTTCAGAAAAGATGAACCTCAGTAAGCATCTGAGAACCAAAAGGGTCTCAGCCCTCAGTAGGTAGCAGAGAATCACAACCGCTGCTCCCTTTTCAGTGACGCTGAAGAAGTCACAGTGCCTCTCCCTACTGAGAGTAAACGGTGGTTTGTGAGACTTCTGTTCCAATATTCAAGTACACATATATTAGGTCTAACTGCCAAACTGCTCAGTCAGAAAACAGGGAGCAACCTTTTCCCACTTACAAAAACGTGAACCCCTCTGTTTCCCCAAATCCTGTGTCACAGTAAAGTGAATTATGTGAAAGTCCCTCACACTCCTGCCAGGAAAATCACCAACCAGCTACAACATATTATTAAGCTGAAGTGAAATCAAAACTATGTAAATTATTGACTGAATGAATTATTCTGTTACTGTAACAACAGGGTTCATACTCCACATTCCAGGGGCTAACTGTAATAAAAACTAAAATTATCATCAAACTGAAATATCTGTTAGACACAGAAAGGAACTGATTGCAGCTGGCACCGCGTGGAGTCCTGTCCAAAACACCCTGCAGAATGGAAAGACGCCACAGAGGAGACACAGCGGGAAGTTCCTGGAGTCAGGCCCTTCACCACCACTATTCAGCTGAAAAACCCTCAGCATTAACTATGTTGGAAGACTTACAACCACAGGCTTTAAAACCCTTTGGAAAAAGTGAGGGCAGAATACTTTCTCATTTTATGAAACCAGCATCACCCTGACTCTGAAGCTAGACTAAGACACTGTAACCTACAGGCGCTATCCCTTATGAATACAGATGCGGAAACCTCAACAATGCACTAGCGAACCAAACTCAGTGACATATTAAAAGGATTACCGACCATGACCAAGTGGGCGAAACACCCAGAAAACAGCACTCTTACAACAAGAACCAAAAAAAACCAACCAAAAAACAGGCAAGTGACTCGAACTAACATTTCTCCAAAGATGACATACAAATGGCAAACAAATACATTTAAAGACACTCAGTATCACTACTCACTAGGGAAATGCAAATCAAAATCACAAGGTGCCACTTCGCACCCATCAAACTGGCCAGAATCAAGGGGGAAAATGGAAAACAACAAGCATTGGCGAGAATGTGAAGAAACTTAGTGGTTCCTCCAAAAATTTAATACGGCATTTCCATATGGCTCAACAATTTCAACCCTAGGTAAATATCCAAAAGGTCTGAAAACAGGAACGTCAACATTCACAACAGCATTAGTCATTAAAGGGAAAAGGTAGAAAGAACCCTAAGTGCCCGTCAAGAGAGGAACAGACACACAAAACGTGGACTAATACAATGGAGTATCATTGAGCCATAAAAAGAAATGAAGTACTGATTCACGCCACGACATGCATAACCTTTGAAAACATTATGCCAAGTGAGATAAGCCAGACCCAAGAGGACAAATAGTGTAGGGTTCCATGGACATGGGAACACCTCCACTGGGCAAACTCATAGCAGACAGAAAGTGGATTAACTTTAGATTAAGCAAAGTCTGCAGACAGGGAGGAAAGGGGAGTGCTACCGGCTGGCCATGGAGCCCCGGCTGGCGTGCTAAAGGCATTCTAGGATAAGACAGTGCTGACAGCTGCACCGCATGGCGAATGTAACTAATGCTGCTGAAATCTGTCCATAAGATTAACTGAAACGGCAATTTTTGTTGTTGTTATATATATATCTGACCACAATTTTAAGGAAAGGACCTCGTGATCAAAGGTCAAGGTTGTTACACTGAGATCCCAAGACAAGAGTTAATCACGCATTCTCCCCCACCATCGTTTTCCTGGAGAGCAAGTCACTAATTTCTTGGGTAAAAAACCTCACCATGAGGATCGGATAAGGCCAAGCGTTGCTTGTTTAGTGTCACAAGCCCAAAAAGATGACTTAAACCTTGACGCAAATAATACCTACCTTCCTACCTACTGAGCTAGCTACAAGAGTGCAAAATAATGACAGGGAAAATTCCGGCACTGCTGTCTGAGGAAAGATGGGGACAGCAGGGCAGAGAGCAAGTGTGGTCCAGGTGCCCAACAGAGAGAGGCTGAGTGACACCCAGTGTCATGCGCGGCACTGCGGAAAAACCCAACCAAACTCACCTTTCAAAATAAACGCAGGCTTAGGTATGTTAAACACAACTAGAACACAATGTTCCAAATGCACGGAGAAGTGGGAGTGGGAGCCTGAGTTTGGGAATGCTACAGAGATCCTGTGTGGGGGCTGGGAGTCAGGGACAGAGTCTGAGCCCAAGCTCAGCACTACCGCTGGACAAGTCACCAGGGCCAGTGTGGTCTCTGCACCTCCCAATACAGGAAAATACCTACTCTGCCAAGCTCACGGGGCTGGAAAGCAAACAACGAGAGCGAAGCTGCCCTTTGTAAGGCTACCAGAAGCATCAGTCACTCAAGTGATAGTTTCAACCAGATGGAACAACACAACGGAAAATTCCAACAGAAGACAGTGAACTACCTCACCTGTACTTTGTTTTGGAAGCTACTGGGCAGGTTAAAGAAAACACATAGCTCTTTATCCGAAAGTCTTAAGTTAGCACCCCCTGGACAGTTGTAATAAATACTAGAGCAAGCACCAAATCCCTTTTGTGCGCCTCATGTAACACCTTGTTTAATAAATACTGCAAGTTCATACACTGAAAACGCAAAGTGCAGAGGGTAGAGAGTAAAACTAAGGTGTTATTGGTCGCCCCCTCCCTTTGTTCCTTTCCCCGGAGACACCGGCTGCTAACAGCTTGGTTTCAGCTCTACAGCGGTTATTATCACAGCCGTAAATTACAGATGGCTCGTCACCAGCTTTAAACCTGCTCTGCAAATGAGAAACTGGCACACACACACACCTCCAGTTCTCCTTCCCCACGCCACCTCCCAGTTTTTATTACGAATTACTGGGTATAAGATCGCTTTAGGGAATCTAGCAATTCTATATTTAACTCTCTAGCCAGATTCACCAGTCTCATAAAGTAGGTAAATTACTGCTGTGAAACTCCCCTTTCATGTCTCTCCTTCCTCCCATCCCTACCACCTGCTGACCTGGCAGAGGCTGGACCACTCACATTGGCTTCTGTGACAATTCACCCACCACACTTCACTCACAGCACAGGAGCTCCACAGACAGCGGTGTGGAGGGCGGCCAATGCTGCCCAGGAGCTCAACTCGAAAGCAGACAAAAAGACGCTGAGTAACTCCGACGTAAGAAAAGGTGAGTTACAAAGGCGGCAAGACTTTACAACTATCAAAAAACAACAAAAAAAATCATCGCTGCAACAAAGACAGTTCAGGAAAGTCAACAAGAAAAAACCTAAGGAACAGACACATGGCCCTTGGACATTTAACCATTGTCACTTAAAGGAGAACCTTTCCAGTCTCCCATTCTCTTTCTCGCTCCCTCACTTTCCCTTAAGTGTCTGGAAGCCCCCGCTCAGCAGATCCAACTTGTGAAAGAAAGATGGCCAGCATCTGCATCTCTGGTTGGGATTCCTCCCCACTGGTCCTGAAAGAGCTGGCAGGGACAGGGAGGCAGAGTGCCAGGGGGCGTGGCTGGGGGTGGCTGCACCCTGGGTTGGCCCTAGGTCTGCAGGGACCCAGCCCATCACATGCTGGTCCCTGCTCTCTCCCGAACCATAACGGCCAGTCCACCCACCCCTACACAGAAGGTCAGCCACTCTCCGCAAAGACCAGGTCTCTGGCCTGACCCCCGTGCCCACTACTCGTGTCAATAGGAAATGAGAAGGCTCCCTGACCCGGCTCTCCCAAGCCAGAGGATAGACGCGATTACCATGGTGACGGGGTCACAGCCACAGCCAACCGTGAATGGCAGATTCCAAGGTCAAGCTTCCACAGGGGCTCTCTGGGGAAGACCACGGCTGGCTGGTCTGTTTTTTGCTTCTTTTCTTTCCCATCACTACTTTCCAGTCCTCTAGGAATGCCTCAAAGGATCTAGTGCATCGGTAATGCCGCTCACCCTCTAGATCTATTGCAGTTCAATGGACGAAACACCAACAGCCAGCCACTCAGCACATGCACGCAGACACACCTTTCTGTGACTCCCACAGATGGTGCCACTGAAGCAGCAGACGTGCATGTGCTCACACTGGCCGCAGGGTCCTTTATTTATAGCAGATCTCGTATAAAGGGAGAGTTTTTATATTAACAAGTATATCACTTCCAGGAGTCTGCGCTCCACACAACACTAATATATCTAAATCCTACAGCAAGCTCTGCTAATAAACATCTACAGTCATGAAAGGAGTCCTTCTTGGTGCTAAACCAATCGCAGCGGAAACTCGCACCCCACAGCAAAGGCTGTTCCACTCGGACCGCTGTTCCCTGCAGTCACTTCCAACAATGCTTTCTTATTACATCCAGAAATGTAAGAGAAACTCATAGATCCATTATCTACTTCAGAATCATTTTTATAAATTAGAACAAATTTGAAAACTTACTTTATTAGTCACACACACTACGACTGTGTCACCACACTCCAAAGAAAAGGACTAAAGGACTGCTCTATAGCGATGCTGATTCCCACAGGATAGAACATGGGAGAAGCAGTATGCAGACCAAAGGTGACTCAACTTCAAAAATATCCCTATCACGTTTGGTTTGCCATCTAGACTCATCTTCCATTGTATTCTGAAACTGACACAGAGGTGGGGAACAGGTCTCCTCTATTCAGCCTGTCTGAAGAGAGAAATGTTGAGTCCAAGGTGAGCACACACATCACCTACCCAGACACATGGTGCCCCCTCCCCCAAATCCCAGAGAATAGAGGCCTGCTCTCCATTCAGGTCCCCTAAAGTCTTTCCTACTACCAAAAATACTCTCACAGCTACTTCATTCTGAACAGCAAAGAGTAAGCTGAAGAAGTCTGAAACCACCCCAACAAACAGTAATTCTAATTCCTCTAGAGAAGAAGTAAGGAACTTGAACACAACTTGAACATAATTTTGTAATGCTAGAGACGTGATCTCATTACAGAATGTGATGGATGTTCTAACAAAGCTTTAAAATCACTTTTACAGGGAGCTGCCCTGGGGGTCCGGTGGCTAAGACTCCAAGCTCCCAATGCAGGAAGCTTGGGTTCAATCCCTGTTCTGAGAACTAGATGCCACATGCCACAGCTAAGACCCAGTGCAGCCAAATAAATAAATAGTCTTTTTAAAAATCACTTTTATAAAGGACAGACTAGGTCAGCAATTAGTGATATATTATGTGGGGATATCAGCAAACAAGCAGCCAAAAACAGTGGTCCATCTTCTGTGAACAGGAATGCCATCCCAAGCCACAGTAGCCACCAGCGTCACAAAGAGAGACTTACACGTGATGCACTTAAACGAGAGAGGAGATGCCATGCAGACAAGCTGGGCCAGATGACACAGAGACATCAGGAACAAAACGCTGCTGCTAGAGGCACCTACGAGCAGCCTGAAGATGAACGAAGAGGCATCATAAAACGAATGAAAACATTCATAGTTTGTTTTTCTTTTATCTCAGATCTCTAAGTGTAACAAAAATTATCAATTGAATACAGGTAATGCTTTATGATCTCAGCTGGACCTCCAAACATTTACATAAACACTTAGCCACTGAGGTCTATGAAATACACAAATCCTAAGATATCGGCTGCTCTCTACAGAGGATACAATCATACATCAACGAGTGTAGCCAGGAGTGCGCTGGGGAGGGGGCCAGGACACATGTCTCTCCCACCCAGAACACACGAGCTTTGTGTGAACAGGGTTCCTTCCGGCTAGAACTCAGGCAGGATTCCATCTAGGAATCCTCCCACCACAGGCCTGAGTTACGGTGGAGTCTTGTTATCAAAGGACTGCTTCGCCATCACAAATCCATGTGGAAAGCGATGGGGATTCTGAAATGACTTTGCACACGTGTGTGTAGCTGCCTACCCACTTGGCACCACCAGGACAAAGCAAGATGTGGACGACGCGATCCCTATTTGCAAGGAACCCACAGGGTAGAAGAGGAGAACCAGGACCCAAAAGGAAAAGTTAATTTCAGTGATAACATGGTACTTGGGATTCGCCTCAAAATAACCCAGGAGGTGTACAGCAGGTAGGAAGGAAGAAGACACAGGCTGGTCAAGAGATGCTCTGGGCTGCAGACAGAGGATGGTACACGGCGGCACGCAACATGAAGCGTTGATCCGAGAGACGTCTGATTTTCTTTAGGAAAGAAGGCTGTGCTTGGTTAAAACAGAATGGGAAACATGATGAACTGCCAAAGAAGTGATTCAGACAAAGATTCATTTAGAAAGAGGTGGCCCCTTCACAGAAAATAATCTCAAGTAGGACATTTACCAAGCAAAAGGAGAAACAGGCCTCAGTCAGGCTGACTTCACACTGACAAGCTGCTGGGAAGGCATCACTGTGGTGGACAGAGTTACAGGGCTCCCCTCGATTGCAGGAAGGGCCAGTAACTTGCTTCTAATCAACAGAATCTGACGAAGGTCATGGGACGATGATTCTTTGGTTGTAGAAGACTCTGCACCGCTCCCTGGCGTGCTGTCTGACTCACTGACTGGCTCTGAAGGAACAGGCTGCCAGGTGCTGAAAGGACCATCCCGGGACAGACAGGGGCCACATGGAGGGGAGGGCTACATGGCGGAGGGACCCCATCGAGCGGTCCCACAGCCAGGAACTGGAGGCGACCTTTCAGTGCTGAGCGTTGTCTCCTACAGACAGCTGGCCAAAAGCCAGGCCCCTCCAACCTGTGCCCTCTGCAAGGCTGCAGCTGGTGCCCTGGCCAGAGGTCAGTTCTCATCAGAGCCTCACCTGGCAGTGGATCTGCTCGATGACAAACGCATGCTGGTTTAAGCTGCCAACTGTGTGACGATCTTCAATTCTGAAGCTCTGCCTGGTTGCAAAGAGTCGGACATGACTGAGCGACTAAACTGACTGACTGACTGTGCAGTGTTTGCCCCTTTAGTTTTGCCATCATTCCGTCTCTTAAGTTTAAAGAAACACTGATTCTGGAACTCCAGGATACAACAGAGAGATCAACGCTGACCCGGCACGATGCCCTGCTCTGCCTGAGACGGTGTGGGCCAGGTGTCAGCACACATTTCAGTCCCGGAGGGCCCCAGGTGAGACCAGAACATGTCTGCAGCCTCGTATTCACATTCTACACCTTAAATCATTATCGTCCCAAGCACGACCACATCTTTCATTCTCTTCAGTTTGCTCCAACTGAACACACTACGCATCTATATCTATTACCGTTAACATTCTGCTGGACTTTGTCCAGATTAATGATTTTCTTTGGTAAAGAAGTTCAGTGTACAGATCAAAATATAACATTTAAGCTGCAGACACATTCAACAGAGCTTTCCTTAGTTTACATCTAATGGAGGAAGGTTAATTTCTGTAATGCTGATACATCCAATATTCCTACCACATAGTAAGGTTCCTCCAGCTTATGTTACACACGTGTATAAAACTGTTTCCAAAACAGTTGTTCTTAGATAAAACTTTAATCTCAGAAATTCTTTAGAAAGACAGAGCTTTCCTACAGCAATTCCACATACTCAATTGAAGCCACTCAGTCGTGCCCGACTCTCTGCGACCCCATGGACTGTAGCCTACAGGGCCCCTCTGTCCACTGGATTGTCTAGGCAAGGGTACTGGAGTGGGTTGCTGTTTCCTTCTCCTGAGGATCTTCCTGGCCAGGGATCGAACCCCGATCTCCGGCACTGCAGGCAGACACTTTACCATCTGAGCCACCAGGGAAGCCCTAGGCCCACTTTAAATTATTTTATGTGGTACGTACATGTTAAGTCTCTTTATTTGCATCCAACTCTTTGTGACCCCTGCTGGACTGTAGCCCACCAGGCTCCTCTGTGCACGGAATTCTTCAGGTAAGAATAGTGGTGTGAACTGCCATGCCCTCCTCCAGCGGATCTTGGGATATATATAAATGCAGGTGAAGTCACACACAGGTACTATGCTGTACATGATAGACAGCATTAGAAAACTGCCATGGCTTGTCACAGGTGAGAAATGGATTTGTCAGGTCAAAGGAGGCCCTGATTTTGAGATGATCCATCAGAATCTGCCCACTTAGAATTCAATTCCTTTATTGAACACATAACTTTTAATGAAAAAGTTAATTTCTCCCACTAGAACCTAAACTAAGAAAGAGCTAAGTATAACTCAGAACCACCAGAGAGATGGCCCTACCCCCCCGCAGTGGCAAGAGCTCTGACGCCTCAGGCTTTCCAGCCGCCGGTGATGCCTGACACCAAGCGACTCCACCATGTCCCGGGCAGACCCTTCCCAGAGTCTGTCCCTGTCTTTCCACTCACCCCAAAACTGCCTGAATTTTGACTGGGGATTTCCACCTCCAATAAGAAGGTAATGTGCAGACAGGTCAAACGAAGTACTAATATGTTATTAAAATTTACCTCGCTGATACAGGGAATTCATAATTTGATTGAGTATATAGTCAGCCATGAATACACAGGGTTCCTCAAAGACTACTAAAGAGCTGCAGAAGGGAGCTAACATTTACTGAACCAGATCCCTGACACACTATCTCGTTTACTCCTCCTAGTAAGCTCATGCGTGCCTGCACAGTCACTTAGCTGTGTCTGACTCTTCACCACCGCATGACCACCGCATGACCACCGCATGGACTCTAGCCCGCCAGGTTCCTCTGTCCTTGGGATTTCCTGGGGAAGAACACTGGAGTGGGTTGTCATTTCCTTCTGTAGAGGATCTTCCCAAGCCAAGGATCGAATTCACGTCTTCTACATAGCCAGTGGGTATTTTACCACTGAGCCACCAGCAAGCCCCCCAGTAACCTCAGAGCAGTGCTTCTGGACAAGCGGTTAACTGAGACAGTTATAAACCAAGACTCTGGGACCCAGACTCGAGGGATCTGAACCCTAGGTCTGCATGACAGTAGGAAAACTCCTTCAGCTTTTTGTGCCTCTCTTTGCTTCCCTGTTGGCTCAGCTGGTAAAGAATCCGCCTGCAATGCAGGAGACCTGGATTCAATCCCTGGGTTGGGAATATCCCCTGGAGAAGGGCGCGGCTACCCATTCCAGTATTCTGGCCTGGAGAATTCCATGGACTGTATAGTCCATGGGGCCACAAAGAGTGAGACACGACTGAATGACTTTCACTTTCACTTTTTCCACCCGTAAAGGACAACAGTTTCAACTCCACGGAGCTACCGTGAAAACTAAATGGATTCATGTATGCAAAGGGCTTAGAATAATGACAAGCATGCAGTCAGCACTACCCAGCTATTATGTACATTATGTGGGGCCTACTTTATACAGAAAATAAACTCAAAGGTTGAAGGCAATAGGCCACGGCTGTAACTAACAAATGGCAGAGGGGAAAGCGCAACGTGGGTCAGAGTCACAGAGCTCCCCCTCTCATCACACCCTCTCCCCAGTGTCAGGTCCACTTCAGATCACTATCGAAGTGCAAGACCTTCCCCAGGGAGTTTTCTTGAAAAACAAGGCAGCAAAAACATGAGACTGAGTCCCACCCTCCCAGGTGGCAACAGCAGCCCCACTGCATGAACCACTTGTTATAACGTGGCTGAACCACAATAACACTCCAGCTAAAAAAGGCCTTATCCCTTTGGCTAAGGAACTAAATTAGATACACTGTTTCCAGGGGGAGAGCCAAAGAGCACCAATCGACTGACTTTCAAAAAGACCTCTGGAAATCAGTCTGTTGGCTGGAGACTTCCTGCATAACCACTCTCTTCCAATGCTTGCCATTCCAGTTTGGCAGCTTTTCAGAAGGAAGGACAAATTAATAATAACGTACAGTAGCTCCCATTGAGCTTCAATCTAAACCACAATGCTTAAGGAGTTCATTCAGAATCTGCTCATCACGGTGAAATAACAGAACCTCAGATTTAGCTCTGCTGCACCATATACTGTAAAGGGCCAGCTGTCAAAAGGTTCTTTTTAAACTTCAAAACTATAAACCTGTAATACTAAACTCTGGTTGTCAGAAGAAAGAATGAGAAACAACAAAAATATCTTGGTTTCCGAGAGGTCAGAGAATAGAAAGATACAAGAGCAAATAAAACGTCTGCTATGAGAGCGCTAGCATTAATAATTAACTCAATTACCCACAAGATGGTAAGAGCATATTTAATAATACAAATTGAGTTTTAAAAATCATGTCTGCCATGGATGGAAAAGACAAGGAGAGATACAAAAACATGTTATCAAACACCGGTAAATGATTAATGGGTTACTGGTGACTTTGGGCTTCTTTACACACTGCTGTTCATCACATTTTTTTCCTGTTATAATCAGTAAGACAGTAAAGTTTCTCAGTAAGTATCCATGTAACTAAAAGAAAACATCACACATCTGTGAAAGACTTGGGAGTGGGAAGCTCCCAAGAAGGTAGGTTAGCAAATGATCAATCACAAAGGAAAAAACAACAACAACAACAACAACACAGCTGGCCAACTACATCCACTTCCAGAAAATGTCAGCCATCACTGGTTTAATGCAATGTTAAGTGTCCCCCACTGCACAGGTCCAATCTGGGCTCGCAAGTGACGTTAGAGGTATTTACACTAGTTAGTTTAAAAGACACTTAAACTGGTTGCTCCCCCCTTACCACCAAAAAACTACAGCTCTTTAAGTCCCTATCTGATTTCTGAAAGGATTGAGATGACAATGTTCCTTTAAGCCACCCATTAAGAACTGAACTGTGTCTACTCCCACCCTCCCCCCAAAAAAAAAAAAAAAAGATGTATGTAAAACTCACAGCAGCGTGGATTGTGACCTTATTTAAAAACTGGGTCTTTACAGAAGTAATCAAGCTAGAATGAGGTCACTAAGGTGAACTCCAATTCAGTATGACTAGTGTCCTTTTAAAAAGAGGAATTGAGACACAGACACGCACAGAGGAAAAATGATGTGAAGGGACCCAGAGGAAGGTGGCCATTGACAAGCCACGGGACACTCGAGGCTCAGACTTCCAAGTGAGGCTCTCAGATGCTGGCGGCAGGGCGGGGAGGCCAGCACCTTCCAAGGGGGCAGTATACTATCAAGACCGTGGACTTGGACTCTGGCCTCCAGACTGTAAGACAACAAATTTCCCTTGTTCTAAGCCATTCAGTTTGCAGCTCCTGTTACAGAAACCCTACAAAGCTAATACACCATTCCAAAAGCATGCAGGACACCCTCAAGAGCACTGCCTTTCCAAAGAGCTCACACCGGGCGATTTCATCTGTAGCATAAATACTCAGGGAGGCTAATCTAAAGGCATGCCAATATACAACTCATGAAAGAAATGCATACTATCATCTCATTTTAGTTTGCTTCCAATTTTCTTAAGAATGTCTTCTGTGACAATGTAATATTTAACTGCAGTAATATATTCTTGGTTGAGACAGAATGATTTTGAATGAATTTAACCACTCTAGCCTATGAAGTTGATATAACTGAAATGTACCCCCCTAAAAACAAAACCAAACTGTCAACTGAACCGTATAGGCATTTAACATAAACCCAAATTTAAGAATCTATAGGTCATACACACCAGACCCACAACCAGGCATGTGATAGTGAAAACGCTGAAAGTCAAAGACAAGGAGAAAAAATTCAAAGCAGTGTGAGAAAAAGGACGAGTCACTTAGAAGGGACACCAAGACTGACAGTTGACTTCTCAGCAGGAGCAAGGCTGAGGAGGTGGGGTAACGCATGCAAAGTGCTCCCTTTTAAAATCCTCATTTCAATAGTTCAAAACAATCTATGCAACCTCAGAGGCATATCTACCACCCCATGTCTAACATCGAGGGGAGAGGTGGGAAGACGAGAGAGAGGCACCACCCCGCCTCGAAAGTGACCACGGAGATGAGCTAGCTCATCACTAACACTACACACAGGGGTGGTATAAGAACCACAGCGCAGATCCAGGAGCTAAAAGGAGAGAAGATGACATCTGGGGTGAAACACTGCAACCACGGGGGAGAGGCGGGAGGACACTCGAAAGGCAGCCACACCACCTCGAAAGGACAAAAGTAAAAACAAACCACAAGCAGAGATGAGAAAAGGTAAGAGTCCGTTTTCTGTCGAAAAGGGCAATGTATGAATGTCTTCAAACAAGAAGACAACGAGGCAGATTTGCAAGCATGGTCATGGGGTGAGGGCTGGATTTTTACAGGGAAAACCCACCAGAGCGCTCACGGGTGCCTCTAGGTTTCTCCTGCTGGGCTGACCAGCTCCCCTGGGACACCTGCTTAATCAGGGAGGGGAACCGTCCTGTGGGCTGGCTGCGTCCCCTGGGAAGGAGATGTAAGCCTCCTTTGAGTGAAAATATGCAGCAAAAACAAATGAAACTCACTAGTAAACTAGAGAAACTAGTCTCAAAAAAAAAAAAAAAGAGAGAGAGAGAGAGAGAGAGATGAACTGTCTTTTTAAAGAATAACATGCAAATTAACGAAAACAAAAATAATAAATTTGCCTAGCAGAGTCGTTAATATAGTACTTAGGGTTTCATTTTTGATCAACTGTATCTAGTTTTGAGCCTTTGATATTTCAAAACTGTTCTGACTTCTGTTCACCTTTAGTAACCCTGATTCCCTCAGGGGGACACAGAGAACACTTGATTTCCATTCCTCGCCTGCTCCTGGACGAACCAAAGCTGCGTCAGTCATGGCCGAAGTCTGAAACCATCTAAACATGCTGTCTTGTTCAGTAGAAACCAGGACACCCTTTCTCTGCTATTTCAAGACACATCTTCCTCGTGCAAACTGCAAAGTACCAACTGCTACCCCAAAGTACCACCTTGATCATCCTGCAGAAGAGCACCTTCGTGAAGCAGATTAAACACCAGGGAATCGACCCAACGTCAGGGAAAGCAAACAAACCAAAACAAACAAACAAACAAACAAAACAAAACTGTAGAACAACATTCTAGGGAAAAAAGAAAAAAAAAATTCTTCAAAATGACAGTGGCTGGCTTTCTGGACTGGGGTTCAGAGCCGAGGAAATGTTTTTGTCTACAGGATCTCACATTATAAACATATTTACCACTCCAGAGAATAGGGGGCTCTTATTTTCTTCTTTCCTTGCCCCTAGCTCTTACTCACTGCTTCATTTCCTTGTGCCCAGATGGGCTCTCTTTCTACAGTTCTAATTTGAAAGAATTACTAAAGCTCTCTTTTCAGGCATTCCTGAAAAACCCAGGTAGATGAATACTATAGAGATTAACATAATTGAGTCACTATAATTTTAGACCTTAAAAAAAAATGTCACTAGAAGGAAAGAACAAGAAGTTAGCTGACATCACAAGTAAACTACTCCCTCAAAGCACAAATAATTTGGCAAAGAACTGCATGTTGTAGGAGAACCAAGCCCACAGATACCTCATTAGAAAAAAAAAGAAAAAAAGAGTCTATGAACCATAAATTCCCAAAAGACTTTTTAAATGAAAGAGAATCTAAAATTGTGCTTCATCAGTTACCTGAGCACTGCAAGACCAGGATCACTAAAATACTCATTTTCAAACTCTGCACTGACTTCCACTTGTCAAAGGGAACCTGGGAGCCCCCTGCCATGCCATAGCCCAGGTGGCCAGACACGCCCCGCCCTCTGCCCTGAGGACGAATGCCCATCACCAACCACCACGGGGATCTCTATTATGCTTCCAGTGCAAAGAAAGCAGTTCCACGTCGATCATCTCCCTTCACAGGCGTGCTCTCATTTCATCTAATGGGGAGAATGATTCCATCTCACGGTAAGTGGTCCATCCAAATACACATAATTAGTAAGTGCAGTGGGACTCAAAGCTACACACACACACAGAGAAGCTTAGAAATTAGAGACCAAAAAAATTCCCAAATTCTTGTTTATCTCAACCATGAAAGAGGCAACGCATTGTCTTGTAGACACCATCACGGACTAGGGAGTCAAGAAACACGGATCTCACCCCCAGTCGCGCTGGGGACAACTTGAAGCTTGTTTTTATACTCTGTGAAAGTGGGGCTAATATTCCTTGACCTTTCCTTGCTCTGAAAGGATCTTCAGGATGACAGATGTGAGGAGGAGTATGAGACTAACAAAAAAGGACTAAATGATCTTCAAATATCTAGAAAAGCTATTTGTACATTAAGTTCTTAGAGGTGGTGATAGTATTGTGTTATTGTTATACACATTGCCCTTTTGTTTTACAAAGGTTTTTAATCAATATTTTGTTCTTTATGTTATCTGATACTTCCTTCACTATAATACAGATGAATTTAATCCATTCAGATTTATTTTAATAAAACGGCTTATTTCTTCCATTTTACTTTGGTTTTCTGTTTATCATCATCTTCTTTTTTTTTTTCCCAATCTTACCTTTCCTATTTTCCTGCCCTCAGAATCTGAGTGATAAAGTTTCAGCTAGTTTGGAAGCAAGGAAAATCATTTCTTGTGTAGGTATATACTTAGCCTTAATTTTTACCATGCATATACAACTTCAAATTTTCTAATACTGTTTTTTGGGAGGTTTTTTGGATAGGGGACAAGACTTTTAACAAGTTGTTAATTACCATTAAATGGTCCCTTCTATTTCATCATGTTATTGTCACCATATTTTTTTAAAAACAACTTTTTATCAATGTAGTAAAACTTACCAATGTACCTTTATCAACTGCACTACACTTTTATCCCAGCTCTCCTCTGAACTTATACCTTCTCAGGATAAATGCAGATCCCAGGAGGCTGCACCTCTGCTCACCTCTGGAATCCCCTCTCTTCCTGCCCACACAATGACTGACTTCCTCACACTAAATTCAACCCTGAATATTCACTAGAAGGACTGATGCTGAAACTGAAGCTCCAATACTTTGGCCACCTGATGCAAAGAGTCAGCTCACTGGAAAAGACCCTGATGCTGGGAAAGACTGAGGGCAAGAGAAGGGGGCAGCAGAGGATGAGATGGTTACATAGCATCACTGACTCAACAGACATGAATTTGAGCAAATTCCAGGAGATAACTGGGGGAGAGGAAAGCCTGGCGTGCTGCAGTCCATGGGATCACAAAGAGTTGGACAAAACTGAGTGACTGGACAACAGCAACACCACAAAGTTTCGATCTCTTCCGAGAGGGCTCCTCCCCAAGCCCTTGTCTCTCTCCCAGGGAGAAACGGCCACTTCCTCTTTCACATACTGATTATTACTCACTCCTGATGTGCTGTATACGTCTGGCCTCCTTCTCGACCTTTTTCTCATCGTGGTACCGCAGTGAGTACCAAGTGTGGAGCCCACAGGAACATACAGGTAAGGCTATTCTCACGCGTACTTGTCTGCTAAGTCGCTTCCGTTGTGTCCGACTTTGTGGCCCCCTGGACTGTAGCCCACTAGGCTCCTCTCTGTCCATGGGATTCTCCAGGCAAGAATACTGGAATGGGCTGCCATTTCCCTCTCTAGGGGATCTTCCCGACCCAGGGACTGAACCCACGTCTCCTGTGTCTCCTGCACTGGCAGCCAGGTTCTTTTCTGGATGCAACTGGTCAAGGGTCTCTGGTCAATCCAGACAGCTCCTGGTTGCCCAGCAGCCAAGAAGCTTTCTCTCTGGGCACAACTATGACCTATTCGGGACACACTGAATGGGAAGCTCCTGTGAGACCAGAGCTCATCATGCTCATCTCCATATTCTCAGTAACGCATACAGGTCCCTGTGAATACTTCCTCAAAGCACTTATGAAGAAAAGGCACTCTTTACAGGGGGGGAACAAAAAAGATCACATCGCTATTAGCTTAAAAAAGAATAAATCTATCACGTCTCCCATGAAAATCATTACACACTTAGCATCAGGAAGAAGCCTGGCTTAGGTCACTGAAAGAAAAAGCACTAAAATAAAATCAACGGCAACAATATTCTAATTCCTTTAAAATATACCATGAAAGTGAAAGTGAAGTCGCTCAGTCGTGTCCGACTCTTTGCGACCCCATGGACTGTAGCCTACCAGGCTCCTCCCTCCATGGGATTCTCCAGGCAAGAGTACTGGATTGGGTTGCCATTTCCTTCTCCAGGGGATCTTCCTGACCCAGGGATCGGCCCTGGGTCTCCCGCATTCCAGGAGGAGACCATTATTCACAAGTAGGAAGTGCAGGGTTGGTCCCCGAACCTATGAAGCTTTTCAATAAGAATATCCATCAGCTGGCACTGGAAAAATATCTACTTCTTATTCTGAAATGGAAAAAATTTTTTACTGGCCTGCAGCTGTCGATGTGTGGATTACTACAGATGGAGGTCCTAAGCAAGCTTCGACATCATTCTATAGACGTCACACAACTCTTGAGAAAAAATAGATCTTTCTTTGGAAGTCATAGCAGCAAAGGATAAGTCAGTGAACACACAGGATTATGAAGACCCACAGCCACTAACACAATCACATTCTATATTAAATGTCATGTACTTCATATCATCACAAAATTCTTGATTGAGTATTTCTGGGAAAGTAGACTTCAGGGTTTTTCTTCCAAGATGAATTATGTATACAAACCATCTCTCTCCTCTCCTTCTAATACAAATTCTGTGCATAAGGCTTTAAATGATGACAACTTCTATATGGGTATTTTCAACAGTACTGGGTCCCTGGATTATTGATTCAGCATCTCATATAACTCACCGTTATACCTGGCATTTACCTTTTTCTTCCAACTCAAAGCATTTTACAGATATTTCAACATCCTCTTCAAAAAGTGGGTTCGGTAACTGCACCACAGGCCAACAAGAGGTGTCACCCCAGTAGAGGACCAAGGCATGCAGGAGTCAAATGCAACAGTGCGGCCCCAGGAAAGAACAGGAAAATCCAAAGGAAATGAGGCCTGAAGCTGACTTTAAAACACAAACTTCATTCTACCAAGGACGACAAGGTGGTGTGCTTTTTTTCAGTATAAAAAATAAGACTTTTCTTCTCAAAGTACTATTCTCAACTTATCTAAACTTCTCAAACATGTTTGAGAATGTCACAAATTTAGAACATTTTTATTCCCAGCCAAAAGCAGTAGTTCCTACAACTACTCAAAACGGGGGAAAAAAAGACAATCCACGTTCTTAGTTTGAATATTATGATCTAACCCACTTAACTTCAAAATAACTGTGTGCTTTCTCAGAAGCATATACTATTAATAAACTCATGTTTCTTATGATGAAAATGAACTAAAATAACTGCATTTTATTTAAAAGATTTCCCTTTTGGTTACTAGTATTTGCCAACCTGACATTAACTAGAAGTGCCAATGAGTCCTTACCTCATGGAGGTGAGCAAACCACTTTACAA
This sequence comes from Madoqua kirkii, assembly GCA_006408675.1. NCBI lineage: Eukaryota > Metazoa > Chordata > Mammalia > Artiodactyla > Bovidae > Madoqua > Madoqua kirkii. Next base: position 34,670 of record SJYC01018583.1, read on the forward strand.
AGGTAATAATAATAACTACAAACACAACAGATGATTAGTCACGGGCCAGTACCGTTCTAGAACCCTATAAAGTGAACATTATTTCACCCCCATTTTACAGATAAGAAAACTGTGGTACAGAGAACTAATTTGTCCAAGAGCACACTCACAGCCATGAAAATAAATGTGGAATCTCAAAAAGGGCTTGTGCCTGCTCATCACTCAGTCGTGTCCGACTGTTAGCAACGCGATGGATGCCAAGGCTCCTGTGTCCACAGAATTCTCCAGACAAGAACACTGGAGCGGGTTGCCATTTCCTTCTCCAAGGGATCCTCCTGACCCAGGGATTGAACCTAGGTCTCTTGCACTGCAGGCAGATTCCTTACCATCTGAGCCACCAGGAAAGCCCTCAAAGAGGGCAGCCAATTCAAAAATCTTACTTTAAAAAATGGGATCAGAAAGGAAAAAATGTCAAAAATAAGTAAAGAGCTATGTGGATTAAGGCCCTTAATGTATAAAATGGTGATATTGCTAACCTGCACTAAATGCTTTTGAAAGAAGAAACATTTATTTTGGACCATAATTATCCATAAATTCCACAACATTTTTTAAAAACTAGCAAACTAGGTATAATCCATATTTAACTATATCTAATTCCATGCTCTTCATGTTATCTTAAACATAATCAGATGCAACCTATTGGACAGGAGAAACTACTGTAAATCATATATCTGCTAAGGGACTAATATACAAAATATATGAAAGAACTAATACAGATCATAGCAACAAGCCAATCCTATTACAAAGCAGGCAGAAGATTTCAACAGACAGCTTTTGAAAAAAACACATACACATTTGCCAAAAGTTACATGAAAAGATACTCTACATCATTAATCATCAGGGAAATAAAATCAAAACCACAAGGAAGTATCACCTCACACCTGTTAGAATGTATCAAAAAGACAAAAAATAACAAGTGTTGGTAGGGAAGTGCAGGAAAGAGAATCTCTGCTCATTGTTGGCAGGAATGTAAATTGATACAGCGACTACAGAAAACAATATGGAGGCTCCTCAAAAAATTAAAAATAGAACTACCATATGATCCAGCAATTGCTCTTCTGGACATTTATCACATAAGACGAGAACACTAATCCAAAAAGATAAATGGACCCCTATGTTCAGTGCAGCACTATTTACAATAGCCAAGATATGGAAAAAACAATCTAAATGTTCATCAATGGATGAATGGATAAAGAACATGAGGTTGTACATCAATGGATGATTGGATAAAGAACATGAGGTATATGTACACAATGGAATGTTACTCAACTACTAAAAAAAAATCTTGATTTTTCCAACAACATGAATGGATATTCTTGTTATTATGCTAAGTGAAATAAGTCAGACAAATACCATACAAACTCACTTATATGTGGCATCTTAAAAAAAAAAAAAGGCTCATAGATACAGAAAACAGGAATGGTGGCTGCCAGAGGAGATAAGGGTGAAGTGTGAAGAGAACTGGGTGAAGGGGGTCAAAAAAGTAAAGTAAAATTAATTAATTAAACATGACGAACATTCCCAAAATAATGAAATCAACAGTCATTTTTAAACTCTAAAAGGATTAGAGAATACTGAGTTTTAGATCTAGAAGGAAAAAAACGGAAGGAATATTTATTAGCGTCTAGTCCAACCCCTTTATTTTACAGATGAGAAAAATGAACTCGGAACGTTTTAAGAGACTTTCCCATATGCCCAGATCTAAATGTCAAAATCTGGACTAGAGTTTTCCTTCTGGTCCACTGCTCTTTTTAATTATACCAGGCAGTAGGACACATTATAAAATACTATATTAAGCTTCTAGAACGGAGCTACTGAGAGAGAAATCAAAACAAAATCAGATCTTTTAAATCTAAAAAATGAAGATTGCTGGAAACGAATCAATGCTAAATAAACAAAGGCTTACATAATCTTTCTGGAGAGAGTAAAACTTTCAGGAAAGCTTCAGTTAATCTGACTTTAAAGGGAGGCTGGTGGCTCAGTTGTAAAGAATCTGCCTGCTAATATAGGAGACACAGGTTCCAGGGTTCGATCCCTGATGGTGGAAGATCTCACAGACCTCAGGCAACTAAAGCCCATGCACCGCAACTTCTGAGTTGTGACTCCACAACAAGAGAAGCCACCACAATGAGAAGTCTGTGTACTGGGA